>WURS02454986.1:0-31388 GCA_011762765.2 Rhinocypha anisoptera
CATCATTTCAACGATGCCTATAAGGGATAGGCAGATTTAAGGAGGAGCAATTCAAACGGTGAGATCAGAAAATTATTTCAGGCATCGACATACTACGGTCCTTTGACTACCAATCACTCCAACTTCACCTAACTCACTCCTTCCTGGAATTGTATATATATAGCCGGAATGTCTTTATACCTCATCTGATGATGTCGCTATGCGACGAAACCCGGGTCGTAAAGAAATAAAATTATATGTGGAAAATGCTAAGTTTTTCTTCTCTCACCAATTATGAATGAAATGTTTTTAACGTTGTTTAATCCCTACAATCAATTGCCAAGTGTATCAAGAAATTGTTCCTTTTTCTTTATTAAAAATGTTTGCGACTCTCACTGTGAAAGGAGGACTTTTTTTAATTACTTATTTTAAATATTTTTATTTTTAGCACAAGTACTGCGACAGGATTAAGTTGATATTACAGTCAATATCAATGTTAAAACATGGTGGCTTCCATATTGAAAATTTTTTATTAATAAAGATGTTTTCCCAACATTTAACTATATTAAGTAATATTTTAGAACTTCCTAAAAATTAGTAATGTGTAAACATATTTTTAGCCTTGATGTGTGTCGTATTTATCCATTTTTTTTTGACAGGGCCATCCTAAGCCTTACAAGACTGTAAGTGCACGTGCTGTTGAGGACTCTGTAGTTGTTCGATTACCAGTTTCTGCCTTCAAAGATGTGTTTAGAGACTACCCAGACATCTTTATTCGCGTCATGCAGATCATTATGGTCAGACTTCAAAGAGTGACGTTTACAGCACTTCATCAATATCTTGGTCTCAGTGCAGAGCTTGTCAATCCCGTGAGTTTTCTTGATAATTTTACTTTTATTGGTCCTATTAAACTTTTGGGATCTTTTCTTGAAAAGCTCAGGGTGTCTTTAATTGAAAAATGAACCTAACCAGTTAGTGTAAAAGTAATTTACTGAGCTTGAATATTGATGTCATAATTTATACGTTGCCAGTAAAAATAAAAATATCTTCCATTTCGCAATAGAGTAAGATTGTAAATTAATTTATCAGTTATTCAAAACAAATCTTAGTACTCTCCTTGGATCTAAAGATATGATGGGAGGAACACTTGGCAACTTAAGAAAAAAACTCAATTCGGTTTGTTTTTGAAGTATAAGTATCAGATGCACTATCTCTTTAGATGTCCTGATGTAAATCTCTCATTATACTATGCTGAATTCTACTCAACTTATTTACAGCATTCCTCTCCCCATGCAGATTCTACCTTTAAAATACAAAAAGGGAGTCCTGAATCTCATTGCAAATGCTCTTTATAATGTTCTTATTTTATTAAAGATTACTTAAAACGTCCTTGAACTAAAAAAGATACATCTATATTGACATTTGCAATACTTGATGCACAGTCTATATAATCTAGCCTTTGGATAAATTAGTATTAATCAGTATGTCAGTAAAGCACAGCTATACATTATTAATAATAGGTATCATATTTCAATATTACATTCACAATCAATTACAATTTTGTTACGGATGTAAAAAGTATATATCAAAAACTGTAAGAGGATACTAATATCCTAAATATTGGTAAAAAAAGGTGTTCAATGTGATGGGAAGGACTCAGCTGGTTTCTGTAAATATTTATCTTTAAATCAATCTCAAAATAAAACTTAAATGTTTTCTTGTTTATGTTCTGATGTTTTTGCTTAGATATCATGAATTGAAAAATGATCAGGGTATTCCAAAGACAAGAATAAATCTGCTATAGTGAGTATGGCTTATAGCGAGAGTATCGCTATAGCGAGTGATTGTTTAGCTTTGGTTGGTCCACGTGTTAAAACATAGGGAGTTCCACCGGTTATTATGAGTGTTCATATCTGCGCTATCGCTATAGAGAGTAGATATTACCATGCTTGGTGTTCGGGTTGCATACATTGCAGGATTACACTCATTACATTGTGACGTCTCACAAATCTAAATTGTAAGGAAGGCTTTATGAGAGACTTTGAGTTGATTTCACAATAGAAGACTGTGGTTTTATGCCACAGACTTTCCTGGGGAATAACCAAACAACTTATCTTGGAATCTATGCTCCAGTCTGTCATTTCCTGGTGCTGTTTCATCCTTATAGCCGATCGGAATAAAAGAACACATGGAGCTACAAGCTAGACTTGAAGACAATGCAGGAAAAGCCCTTTGCCCTTAGCAGGACGGCCAATCTCTCGACCCTCCTCTTATTTATGGAATCATAATTGTTAACCGCAGGCCATACCTTATCAATGATTGTTCACGAAACGTTGCCAAAGATACTACTGATACGTGACTTACATTAGTTACGAGTGCATGACCTTTGGTGACGATATTTTAAAATCATTTTTAATGAAATGATCTATTTTCAATGCATTTGTGAATGGATTGATTCAACTACTTCATGGCTCATTTTCGCCCACTTTTGGTACCGTTATAAATGCCGAAAGAAGTGAATTTAAATGACCATCGGTTATAATGAGTGTGCGTTATAACGATAGATTTTTCATCATTTATCTGCTCTCGTTATAGCGAACTTCTACTGTATTTATTAAGACTTGCTTATAAAAGTTTTAAAAAAATCTATAATCATCATTCCATTTTATTTTTTTCATGAAATTGTTAATTTTTGTAGTATATATTTTTTGTATATTAATTTTTTTTCATTTTTTAACTTGGTACTTCCAATTAATTGATTTGTACATTTGCTTTTTTTTGTGAAAAATCCTCTTTTCTTTTGCAAGAATAGGCTATAAATAGTGATTTGAGATTCCATAAAATGAGAAATGTATGTGATGGGTAGAAAATAGAAATTTCTGAAACCATTACAAGCCACTTAAATTTTTGTAAAGAACTGAGTGAAATTAATATTCACTTAAATTTGAGATGGGGAGAGAGAGAACTAGTTGGTGCAGGGAAAATGAATAACTCTTGAATGATTCTGTCAGTACTATTAGTCTTGATGGATGTCCCCTTATTTTTATTAAAATTGAAAACTTTATTTCTTGAAGTACATGGGTATTCTGGTGATTGATGAATGGAATCTGCAAGTAATGACTGTTCCTGTCAATTAAAAGTTCTTTTAGAGCCAGAATTCATACACATCAATCTCTGTCACTAGTTTGTGGGTTCTAGTACACTAATGAGAAATAAGGGGGTGGTCTGATTAACGGAAAAATGTTCTGATTATGGTTTTCATTATGAATTCAAAGATGCTACAATTTTTCAGATAAATTCTAAGCAAAAAAGATTAAAGAATTTAGTGTAAACCAGACCAAGTCTTCCTATTCTTCTGGCAGTAAATCAAAATGAGACATAGTGAAATTTAAAAAAAGCCAAATATTTAAAACAAGATATACTGCTGATGCAACTGAGGATGTAGGATCAAATGAATCAGAACTTTCTAATATTGTTTCCAAGATCTCAGTTTTAGCTGGGGCTGACATAGGTACCAATATTGCCTAAGAGAGATTGCTCCAGTGAAAATCATTATGGGAAATGGGATTAGACCTACATAGGAAGAGCTATTGGAGGACATCAGTCACCAGAAGAAAACCCCTCCCGTAGAGACTCAATTGTCTATAAAGTACATGGTGCAGTGTAAAGGAAGCTGGAGACACCTTATTTATTTCTTTATCTTCAATCATCCACAAGCAGCACTGGACTATAACATTCCTTTTTAATAACAAGACAAAACACACATCCATGTCCTAGGTGAAGATTGAAAAATCCAGCTAGTCGGGATTCGAACCCGGGACCTCCGTGTTGGCAGACAAGGACGTTACCACGCTGCCACCGGGGTCGTCATTTATTTTAAAACCACTCACAAACAGCACTAAGAGGCCAATTACAGTGGACACTATAAAATTTTAACAACAATGATAAAACACGCATCCATACCCTAGGTGGAGATTGAAAAAAATCCACCTAGTCTGGATTCGAACCTGCGACATCCAGGTTGGCAGACGAGGACGTTACCCCACGACCACTGAGGCCGGCTATCATACCCATGCGGTAAATTAATGTGTATTTGTCTGGTTTACAGTGACAGACTATAACAGCAGGTATGTGCCATAGAAAGAGCCAATACTCATAGAGAAGAAGGACCACTATTTGAAGCCACACTATATGTTAAGAATAGTTCTTTTCCTTTGGAGCTGACAAGTATTTTTTTTCTTCTAGGGCCCACACAAGAAAAAAGCAAGTCCTTTTGTGACATCACCTGCGAAAACAACCTCACTTCGTAGGGATTCTGCTGCCCCAATGAAGGTGCCAATGTCAACTATTGGATTGCCGTCATCCTCTTTAAGTCCTGACGAAGTGGAAGCCTCTTCATGGGAAAACACACCACCTTCTAATATAGGTAAATATTGCTGTGATTCATGCATATTGCATCATATTCTATCTTAAATTTTATTTTCCAACCTGTGGTTTCTAGACGGACATGGCATCTTAATGAAGGAAAAATGATGTCTCTATACCACTCTACGATTACAAAGTAAAAAATTGTGTAGTTTCAGATGTAATAAGGTGGAATTGGACCATATTAATGACAATGAGATGACACTTTTCCACTAATTAAAATTATCACTAAAGTATAAATGTCATCTTAGTGTTTGAGTTTTCCTCAACTAGGTTAAACATTTAGGTAACAGATTTATAGTATTCATGCATTATACAACTTGAGAGAATCTGGCAAGAGGATAGAAGGCTTACCTCCAAAACAAATGGATCTTATTGTAACTGGCATTTCTCTTAAATGGTTAGAATTATTTAGTGGTGTCTCATGTAAAAATTAAATTCTTTGAAATTGCATTGTTTGATTTTTGACATAGGATATTTTTTATGTTCTTCCTAAACTTTTCATAGCCCTCTGAAATGCAAGATGTCACCAGCTATGCCAAACTTGAGCTATCATTAATCATTACTGGTTTAATCTGATAAAATGAGAAACTGGATTTAACCCAATGTTAAGAATTCAAAACTCATATCTTTAATGTGGTGTTGTTTGATTTTTCTTTCCTTGTGGGTAAGTTGTGTACAGTATGGAATTTATGAAGCTTACAAGTAAGCCCAGATAATCCAACCAACACTCATCAATTTAATCTGCTGAAAATTTCTTTGCAGAAAAAGGTTCTTACATAGACCTAGAGGGTTCCTTCCCATCTTCACACCAACTAAGGTCCAGAGGTTCTTTAGCACGAGTTGACCTGCGCCTTCCAATGCAGGCGGGAGATCCTTACATTGACCTAGCCAATGAAGCACTTTCACCACAGGTGCACTATTTTTTAGAACATTATCGCATCTTACACTCATATTTTATTTTCATTCAATGCTAATAGTTTTCATTTACATCTGATGCCATTGTAGGAAATTAAGCTTAGCAAAAGCACCCTCAATATACCTGAGTACTAATTGAAAAATTCAAGGGGAATTAGTTGGTATATCTATCAATTAAAAATTTACCTATATTTGTAATGTAATCACTAAACATCCTTGATATCTTTTCTGTCATTTTCTATTTTCACTATAATGTTGTTCAAAATGAAATCACAAAATACCTTGTTGGATGAAATTTCTATTAAATAACACTCTTTTTAAGGTAAATTGCATACAAGTTTCTCATAATCATTTTCAAGTAATCATTGACTTATTTTACTGATATATGCATTCACGTATTAATAATTTTGTCTTACCCGAATTTGAATTACTGTAATTTGTTTTTAATGATTATTCTTTGTATTAAGTGCCTATGGTTTTGTTGAAATTATACAAAATTAGGATAAAATATATTTGTTTAGAATATTTTTAACCTTGTCTCATGAATATAACATAAATATTAAGGATTGAAGTGTAAACCTTTAACTATGAGAACATATGTAAATGGTAATCAACTTTCTTTCTGTAAAAATAATTTATTTGAGGACTATCTTCCATAACACCTACTTAGGTAGCACCTCTCTATCAATCACAGGGACTTGAAGCAACTCAGCACCAAAACATCCCAGGTGGTGGCCGAGCATCATTGGGGAGACCGGATGAAGCTACTCTTCTAAGGATGGCCACAGAAGCATTCGTTAGGGAACTTGGCTTGGAGGATGGTATGGAAACTCTGAGTGGAAGAGTAGAAATTAGAGAGGTCCCAGCTGGAACCTATCTGATGAGAGAAGATTCACACAAAGTATGTATCGCATAGCAAGTGAAATTGGTTGAAACATTATTTTTGGATGAATTTAATGATATCAGGCTTTATTTAATAGAAGTTTCTGATATACATAACAGATAAAGAGTACTGCACTTTACTATACAGTATTTATTTATGGTACTATGCGTTTCACCATGATATGGCTTCATCAGGTTGGCATCGTCATTACCTGATGATGCTGTATCATGGTGAACCAAGTAGCATCATAAATAAATTGTATGGAAAAGTATATTATTCTTTTTTTATCATGGATTATCTTTCGAATTCCATCTCTCAGAATTATTCATGAAGGCATTTACAAAAAAAATGTTATCTTGTTTTGCATTCAAAATGCCTTCCCTTCTCTTATTGCAGGATGTGGCATTAATATATATACTCTCTGGGGTGCTGACAGTATCACAAAGAACTGCATTAACTGGCTCCAGGAATGAGCCTGGAGTGGGTGCTGGTGAAACAGGAAGTGGAGTTGGGGGAGATGGAGAGGTTCACATGTTTACTGCACACCATGGTGAAGTTGTTGGGGGATTAGCAGTGCTGACTGGGGAACCAAGTTTCTTTACTATAAGAGCTAAACACCATTCACGAATTGCTATGTTATCAAAAACCACATTTTACAGGTATAATAGGGTTTCTTCCATAATATTTTTCAATTTTAGTTGCTATTTATTTTGTGATTTTTCATGTGTCATTGGAGTGGTAATAATGATCTTCCCTGATGTGTGAATTTCCACACACTGTTGGGCTTAGTGCAAGGTGAGTTCTACCCTCACCTATCATAGTGATAAAAGTTATATGATGTTAGAAAGTACATGCAAATCTAAATGTTTTTTAACCATATGAAGTCTATTGGTTACTGTGTTCACACCGGAAAACGATGGTTGAGAGAGTTTACGCTGTACAAGTTACAAAATATTAAACTTGATTACCACTTGCTGAGTCTTTAGAAATTGAAACATTTCATGAACCTTGTGATTCAAAAATGTTTTTAAAGTTTTGGAAGTTTTCCATTAGTATTTTATTATCTCACTGAGCCCAAAAAGATAAAGATTTTAAAAAACTATAAATATCAAGAAACCTTCCAAAATATCCTGGCACATTGTGAACAACATATAGGGTTTCAGAAAAGTGTCCTGTTCTCAAATTATATGCTAATTAAATAGTCGAAGGGATTTATTATAGCAATTTATTTTAACTTATCTTGTCACTTGGTTGTCAACTAAGATGGACTTCCATTCTGACACATAGGTTATAAGTTGATCTGGTCTTATGTTGACCATATATGTTTTAACAGTATTAAATTTTTTACCTTTCTGATCTTTGTATCATTTTTATAATGGTTAACACTTTTTCTTTGTGATACTTGCATACCCTTATATATATATGCCTCTATGAGTTCAAATTCTGTTTTTTTTGTCATAAGTCTATCAGTCACATAGGCCATAAGTCAACAACCATGTGTATTATGAAACCATTTTGTTCAAAATTGAGTGATTTCATACACTTAATGGTTGGTTTTAGAGAAATTTATTGATAAAATATAAGCTTTCACCTTATAAAATGAAGATTAATTCAAACAGGTCATTTATATCATAAAATAGGAATTTTAGCATAGTGACTAATTGTGATGACATTTTTTCAACAGCACTAAAAGTATGAGAATTCATTTAGTGAATTATTACTTTGAAATTAGAAAGTTTTACACCTTTGACAAAGAGAGAAATCTTGTTTCATGTTATTTATTTTCAATTGAATTTGTGTTATAAGTAATATGTTTTTATTTTTGTTACACATTCTTTAAAATATAATAAAAAACATATTTCATTTTAAAAGACATCGTTACCATGAAATGCCTGTTTGGTATATTTGATGACCTTCCCATAAAACTCTTCAAAGATATATCATTAATAATGTTTTCTCTATTAAAGAGTATTTTGCAATGAATAAAAATTTTAATCTACAGTAGAAGTCCGCTATAATGAGAGCTGATAAATGACGAAAAATCTCTTGTTATAATGCACACTCGTTATAGCCAACGGATATTTAAATTCACCTCTTTCAGCATTTATAACGGCACCAAAAGTGGATGAAAATGAGCCATGGTATCAATCCATTCGTAAACGCATTGAAAATAAATCGTTTCATTAAAAAAAATTTTTAATACTGTCACCAAAACTCACGCACTTGTAACTAATGTATGTCACGCATCGGTAGTATCTTTGGCAACATTTCATGAACAATCATAGGTAAGGTATGACCTACAGTTAAAAATTACGATTCCATAAATAAGAGGAGGATCGAAAGATTGGCTGTCCTGCTAAGGTCAATAAAGACAAATGGGACCACCCAATGGGATCTCCTTCACTCTTAAAAGTAGATTCCCCCATGTTTGTTTGCTCCACCCCCATCTGATTTTCAACTAATCCCTTCTCTTGCTTATCGATGAAAAAGGTACCGCCTGTTGATGGCATCTCCCTCCTCGTCTGACCTTCAACTAATACCTTTTCCTCCATTGTCTACAAGTCTAACTCACTGCTCCATATGTTCTTTTATTCCGATTGATCGGCTATAAGGACGAAATAGCACCAGGAAATGACAGACTGGAGCACAGACTCCAAGGTAAGTTGTTCAGTCATTCCCCAGGAAAGTCTGTGGCATAAAATCATCACAAAGTCTCTAGTAAAGTCTTGTTTACAATTTAGATTCACAAGGCATGACAATGTAATGAGTGATTGAATCCTGCGATTTATGAAACCCGAACACCAACTATGGCAAAATCTACTCCCTATAGCGATAGTGCAGGTGTGACCACTCGTAATAACCGGCGGAACTCTCTATGTTTTAACACGTGGACCAACTAACACAAAACGATCACTCGCTATAAAGATACTCTCGTTATAAGCCATACTTGCTATAGAGGACTTCTACCGTATATATTTATACGCACACACATCTTTGGGGTAGGTTCCGTATGTATGACAGAAACGCTGATGCATTGCATTTAATAACATTATTTATTCCATTCAGAGAACTTTTGCACATTTATAGTTTTCATGGTACTGCTGAGTCAGGAGAAAGATTTTGACATAAAAAGATTTGACATTTGGAGGAGAAACAAAGGATATGGAAGAGGTGAGATTGGCTTCTCTCTCTCTCTCTTCATGTGTCTTAAAGGATGCTAGATGCTTTGAGGTCTTTCACTTTTCACTAGCATCCTTAGTCAAGATTTCAGAGGGAAGACATAGAGTCATGTGCATGGCTCATATAGTCAAGGTTATAATGATGCATGAAAGAATTATTTGCCCAGAAGCTCAAAAGTGTTACATACATCTACCTACATGATTAATTCCAATACATATGAACTTCATTTTAAAAAATGTTGTCTTTACAAAAAAATTTAAATATGCCAAATGAGGATTAAGTAAAAATAAAATTTAGTTCAAGACAACCAATTGGCATGGAATGGACATAATTAAATGCATTACTATGTATTATATCCCTTACATTATTGTAATTCATGACTACACTTTGCAAACAACTATGCAGTATTAGTAATCATTTGAACCACACCTTATGAGAAGAAGGATATCAAAAAATATAAAAAATACATTTACAATAAATCTCCACAGTAAAAAATCTGAAAATCAGAAATTTAAACAATTTCATTGGAAATATGGAATTTTAAATCTTATACACCATCTAGTGACTAGTATCAATTAGTGTATTATAACTCTTAGCCCTACAATGGATAGTAATTTTTATTTAATTGGAAGTCCCTAAAACTACACGACCAATGAATCACACAGGGAATTTATGGGTATCTACTGGATGGACTAAAATGCAGGAATGGGGAGAAAATTACATTCTATGCTTTTTAAATGCGTTATAGCTTTTTATATACCTTAGGAAATGGGATTATCAGCCTTAAAACTTTTTTTTTTTACTTTTGAAGTCAATGACTGCACAACATATATTTGTTTTACATAATAAAATGCAAGTTAGATTTCAAGCTTGATGTCATCTTAACCAAAGTCTTATAACGATCACAGTAAAAGTGATTACATATTGTAGACATAAACATATAGCTATGTAATTGAAACAGGGATATGGGTGGTTCTATAATAACTTATTATGGTGTCTACAATGTAATGTGAACACAAAGGGCAAGATTTTTGCTAAATCAATTCCGTCACAAAATCATATTGTATAATTAAAATTATTCAGGGATAATGATATAATAATTATTATATCACCATCCCTTAATAAAAAACATTTTTACGAGATATAAAAATCGAGGGGGGAGGGGACAAACAAATTCCATACTTTGGTTGTTCCGACAAAATATGCATAGTACTTTACATTTTCCCCAGGAAAAATAAACAAATTAAAATAGTGTATACAGCCTTATTAGCAAGTTTGCCATGATGGGTGAGTAGACAGCCAGGTATAAAATTGCAAGCATGTGCATACAGAGGATTGAAAAAAAATCCACAGTAGTTTCCATAATGTGTTTAAATCTTAATAAATGATCAAATGCTTACACTGACAGATTATCTTATTAGTCTATGAATTCACAGGTGATTTTTTAATGTGTAGGTAATCAACCAGTGATTAACACAATATTACCCAGTTGTTTTTAGGTTAATTATTACAAATATTTTTCAAATTGTATAAACTGGAAGAATTATTTTCTTACTTAGGCTCCTGCAAGTCCTAGTGTAGATGATGGAAAGATTTGGGATTTAATTTCAATTCCCAAAAAATACAGATTTAGCAGTATATGTAAGCATTACTATTCAACAACAAGCCTAATTACACACAATTTTATAATGCTAAATGAAAGAGGACGGTTAACTCTTCCTGGATGGTCCTGGTTTGGCAATTAACATCTGCTCCCTTTGAAGTTGCTCCTCTTTCCTTTGTTCACGCAGAAGGGCTTCTTTTTGACAAGCCTGTTGCAGCTTTAATGCTCGTTTCTGGAAATAATACAAGTTGATTAGATTTAATTGGTATACAGATCATGATGCATTTGATTCTCATGCAATTATATTACTCAGAATATTATTTTGCTCCTCTACTCAATTCAAAGTATGAAATTGGTTTAAATAGGCATATGAGACAGAACAACCAACTAGATGATGTAATTTAAACCAAGAGTACTCATATACAGCATACACAACAGTATGTTTGAGGAGAGAATTGCAAATTACACCAACCATGAACGTTGCCAGCTCCCAAACTAGGGGAGGCAACTTAAAATTTTATTGATCTCATATGGGAAGAAACAGATACAACCAGAAATATTTATATCGATAAGGAAATGATTTATACATATGTATATTTATTAATATCCTTAATATGATAACAAACAGATAGTTATATGATTTTTTGTAAGCTCTCCATTTTTTCCCTTTTCCATTTTTTCACCATTCATGTTTCTAGGGGTGGGCAAACTGCCCCCTCCCCTGCCGACACCACCTCTATTTAATAGTCACTAATATAAATAGGGAAATTGGATAAATGCATGCAGTAGTTTTTCAAAATTACACCCTTCATAAGTTCTACACATATGTGTATTTTAGGAAGTAAGGTCTAAAAACAGGTGAAAATTTCATAAATGTTTATCTGATACATGGCATTCTTTTCACGAGTTTAGTGACTTGATGGATATTCACTGTCTGCTTTAGGGTTAATATAGAGAAAATTATTGCCCATACAAATTTGTCTGAATGGATCCAAGAATATTTTAAAATAAAGATAATGAAATCTTTTTGGAATAACTGAACCATGACATGAGAGATAACAGCTTTAATGTTCCTCTAAGGAGGCATCGGGCTGATGACATACATTAATTCTAATTGTAACAGACTAAACTAAAAGAAACAAAGATACCATGCCATATGGCACTATGAGGAATGAACAGATGGCCTATAGGACCAGGCAGTTTCTCCAATGAACTAATTAAACGTCCCAGAATAGACACTTTAGAAATTTAATGTGAAATAATTTATTAATGCTTAACTGCAGAAAAATTATTACAGAATTGGAAACTTCCTCAAATTCCATTAAGAAAGGGAAAAATATGAATGTGGAAATGACAGAACCCTAAAGGATATAGAATTCTGTATGAAAGAATCTTTAAGGCTGAAATAGAGAAGATAGCCAAAGACGCATAAAAAGAAATCGGATTTCAATCAGAACGATCATTTATTCACTAAATATTTATGTTGAGATGTATAGCGGAGATGAAATTATCAAAATGTAGAGAATTCCATATTTATCGACCTGAGAAAGGCATTTGACGCCGCAAATTATGAATTGCTGAAACAGGTTTAAATAAGATGTATATAGATACAGTAAAGGAATTACCGTATTCTCCCATTAGTTACGTGCACCTTATACTGTAAAATGACTATAATGATCTTGAAGTTTAGAATAGACGCATCTAGTAGATAAAGCTCATCTTCCGTAATGGATCGATATTCCTGTATCCAGGCCTATCTAAAACAAACTACAAACGAAAGTGACGAACTTCTGCCGGTCATCGGACACGAGAACTCGTAAAGAAACTATTTAATTTTTAAATTTGAGAACTTACCGATAGAGAGAACAAAAAATTGTAGGGAGAAAATCTTACTTGTCGATGTTTTAGCTGAAAGTAGTTAACTTGATCATAGAAAAAGCGAACAGTGAGGAAGCCAAGAAATTTAATGTTGGACAGTGCAGCGTAATTTGCAGAAAGAAGAAGAGGACCTAAAACGTGCAGTGAAGTAGAGGAGATGTTCCCGGTAGAGCACGAAAGGACAAAGTGTCAACAAGCAATATTTTATCAAAAAAAAATATTTTGATTACATGGAAGAACAAAATAGAAAACTTTCGAGGTGAACCATCATAGCCTTTTATATGTATAGAAACATAAATATTATCTACGAAATAATTTGTGAATAATTACATCCTCGAGGGTTAATCAGAAATTAAGCGATAATTGAGAATCAAAAGTCGAGAAATTCACTCTATATAAAGGAGAATAAATATGGTGTCAATCCTACTTATTTTGGTAATTTGGACTTTCTATTTAGTTTTTACGTTCCTGATTCAAGGATTGTTAAATCATAGAAGAAGTTTCTACGACTGCACATAATGGGCCGAATTTTATCTTTGCGTCGAGTGTGTCCTGATGAGGAAAGGCTACCTATATTTAACACCTCAAAGAGGGCCGATTTAATTAAAACCTCTTCAAACTCGTGTTTTAAAGATGAATTATTATTGTTATTCTATTAGGCATTGTAATGTTAAAAATTCAATTTTCATGAATCGAAAAAGTATTTTATGCCTTGAAATCATTGCATCCGTGGCATGCAATATTCCGATCACATTTCCCCTCAAGACAGAGATTTCGATGTTCTATTACATTACTCGATTACTCACATACAACACTAGTTAATTACGGTGGCACAATATAGTAATGTATAACATGGACGAACGTATATATCTATGGCTAGGTGGAGGATGCCATCCACCTAGCCGGGTGGATGGCATCCAACACGCGACCTCCGGACTGGTAGACGAGTACCCCGCTGCTAACATGAACGGCGGCGTGGGAATGGAAATTTTATAAAGGGAATGGCATACATAATGAAAGTCTAACTTGATTCTCGAAGAGAAAGTATTTATTTGCTCATGAACAGTATAATTATTTTATACATGAGTGCACACATGTAGTCAAGTTTACATACATGTAGTTAACAAAAATAAATCATTATGAGGAGCTACATTCAATACCACAATATACATAGTATATAAACCAAATATTCATAGAAAAACATTACCAATTTTGTGTGCACCTTATACCTTTTTGTCATGTTGAATTTCCTGGAGTCATTCTATGTATATCCATGGTGCATCCTTATAATCTGAGCACATGTTATTTATGGAGATTTTCATGCTAATTAGAAGAAAACCAGAAAATGGCACCCAGCCCTACGGTAAATCCATTTGCATCATTTGCCCTACCTGCTAAAATCTTATCTAATATCCATTTTCTTTTCCAATTTCTACCTTGCTTACCCAGGATTCTACTCTCTATAACATTCCAAGGCAACTCATCACCTCTGATTATCCCTTTCACCAAATTAGCCAGCCAGCTTTTCCCTAACACAATTGCCTCTTCTCTCCTACCATTCCTTGAACATCTTTGTTTGTTTTCTCTCTCTGTCCACTTTACTTTCTCCATCCCTCAACACTCCCACGTCTCTCAAAAACCTACACACATCATCCTTCCTCATGGATCATTTTCCAGAACTGTACAACACCATGTTCCATATGAGAGTTTTCACTAACCTTTTCTGCACTTCTGTACCAAAGGCTCTCATCAACTCTTTTAAGGCAAAAACACCTTGTTTCCATAAGGTCATCCTTAATGCAATTCTCCTTCCATCTAATGTCCCTATCATACTTATGATTTACATCCAAGAGGGTATTAGACAAATACAATGTAAATAAGTCAAGTATTCTACCTATTCTAGCTTATGTCTTATACATAACTTAGCCTTATCAAGAATCTCATTACATTCGTTTTGTTACTGTTAACTCTCATCCCAATTCTCTCAGATTGTTATAAGCGATTGTAGCACGTTTCACTTGATGGAACTCTTTTATGATGATTGTATATGAAACACAAAAAATATACTTTGCTGTTCTACAAAAACTTTATATTTTAACCAGGACCAGTTTTGACACTGAGTGTCATCTTCTGGCCAGAAGATGGCACTTGACGATGACATATGTAGAAACATGTCTATATTTTTTGTTTCATCTCTCACATCGATCTTGTGAAGCACTAAACAAGGTATGTGGTCCTTTCGCTTAATGATTAACTTGGGCTTAGTTGTCAGTGAACCTGATTGATTTGATGAGTGTCCAACATACTGGAATTGGGTAACTATTGTTTTAATCCCTTTACAATGGCACACCTTGAACTCTTCTGAAACCTGCACTTTTTTCCACATTCTGAAAATGAGTTAGCCTTGGGAAGTGCCACTCTACCTTTCATGGCCTTCTGCTTGCTGCTATTTGTTTGTTATTGATAATAGTATTTTTTTAAATCATGTAAATTTGCCTCTATTACATTTTCCTTTTGGGACAAAAAATATTTTGTATCATTAAGGTACAGCAATTACATGTGTAATAAGACATGAACTGATCAAAATGAAGAATGCACTAGAAAATGCTTTTACATAATTATCAGCCCTGTTCTGATAAGCCTGCTACTGACATGGTTTCTCCAGCTTTTCATTTTTTCTGTGTAGGGACACCTGAAATAGAAATTCTCAAAAATTAAATATAGAATTCAAATGTCTTTTGAGGTTTTTTTTTCTTTTGGGAGGATTTATCTAATAAAAGCAACTATGGTCATAGAACAAATATATATTTACCTTTCATAATCAAACTCATTTCTTATGCCTTTAACATTCTTTTTGTTGGATCATATTCTTCTCCTAAAATTATATATAAATGCATTATATTTTACAAAATATACTTAAAATTATTTTTATAAGGAAAATATTACTAAATGATATGCTCAATGCTTTAGGATATTCTTTTACTATCTGTAACAATGTTGAAAATTTGATAAAATAATACCAAATCATTGTAATATGCAACTGTACAACAATAAAAATATTAAAATACATAACAAGCTAATGGCACAAGCATAGTAATTTCCTATTTATGTTATTAGCATCAAACATGCAACTTCATTATTTGGACCAATAGTATGTGTCATGCAACTCAGCAATGATCATTTTATTATTTTATATAATGATATCATAAAAACTTTAATAAACATGTTATATCATTAAAACTGTGATGAAAAAAACAATTGAAATATGACCACCTCCATATTTATTGCAGAATAAAAACCATAATATAAAAAAAATAAATTAAAGATCTAATGTTTCCCGGTGTATATGATGAGTTAATTCAGGAAATAGTTTCCGGCATGACTTCGTGGAACTCCTTCATGATTAAATGAGACACAAACTTTGAAATTCTACATAAAAATTTATTTTCTACAAGACCCAGCTTTCGTCGCAATGCAACATCATCACCTATAAAAATTAGTTTTAAAGGTAGCACTAAATATGGATATAGTTAATGAGGAAAGATATGCAAATTACAGTGATTGAGGTAATAAATTATGGAACAGATAAGGAAAGTTTGGAGTGAAAGAAATTTCAATGACACAATGAAAAGGAAATAAAAAGCTTACCTAAGTGACCTCCAGGAGATATTTTTTCTTCAAAAACACAAGATGATCTTCAGAAACAGGAATACAGCAGAACAAAAAATAAACCACACACATGAGCCCTTGAGACACAGAGCAAAGAAAGAAAGCGATTCTGAAACCATGGCTCGAACATAGGCAAAGAAATGGAATGGGATCCCATTCCTTGACACCAAGGCACCCACCTCCCAGAGTGGCATGGCATGCCTTGAATCTAAGGTACCCAGAGATAGTTTCTTGAATGACTTGGTGGAACTGCTTAAATGAGACACAAACTTTGTAAATAAATCCTTTGTGCATACTTCCACATAAATATTTATTTTTCAAATGAAATTTTGATTGCCACAAATGAGAAGGGGTGTGTAAATCAAGATATAAAGAAAATATGGGTTGAAAACATTTGGAAAAAAGGGAAGAAACCTTCTTCAATTCCAAATACATATTACTAATGGATTCTTAATTAGCAATTCTTGCGTATCTGCAGTGACTTAAATAGCAAGTATTAAAAATTGGTAACTATCCCAGGACTGACAAAAAATCATAGCTGGATTTATCCATCAATAAACCCATTAAGTTGAATTTGCATTCCAGGTAGGAGAAATGGCTAATGACGGGAATCAAAGACTAATGCAAATCAGGAGAGATTGAAAGTGTCATATGAAGAAATCTGGAAACTTGAAAGCTAAAATACTTTTACAGTACCTCATGTAAAAATGTGTTTTTAAAAGCTTTAGGCATTCCACAAGATTCCATGGCTTCGATAATAGAAAATGGAGTAATTTCAGGATATTAACCAACTGTTGTACCTGAAGAGTATGAATGTTATTGACTCATTGTACAATGATTCAGACTTTGAATGACTATACTGAACTGCACAACCACAATAAATGTTACTATTTTAATGTTTTATTCTTCTTTTGTTATATAGATCCTTACTTCCAACTATATTTCCATGTTTTGGATGAAAAAGTACAATCTTTGTGGGTTGAAGTATTTTCAATGGGAGATTCAGAAAATTAAACCAAATTTGAGAAATTTATATTTTTGAGATAATTATATTAAGGTGGTTTTAAAGTTTGTGGATTCTGATTTTTTACCAGAAAACAAAGAGTTAGCAAAGATAATGTTTCAGCTAATTTATTTTTTACATAATATGCAATTTGCAATTATTGTGGATATAGAAGGGTCAAGCTAGAAAGTAGGAAGTTTTTCATTTCCTGTCACATAGTGTGCAATGTGATTTATTACCTTAAATGAACTTATTTGTAAACATATTGCATGTGTGACTGGTGGGAAAATATAGCATACAGAGATTGTAAATTCAAACTCTGCAACATTCTACATACAAACAGTGGCAAACAAGGTTGATCCCTCTCCCCAACACCATTCAAAATCTAACAGTAATCAGCCTTAGATAAATGGAGGAGAATATGCAGACATGAAAAGTAATAGTACAAACATCAACCAATTTTAATACCTTGGAGTTCTGATAAATAAAGAGGGGAAGGACGTGGGAGACATAATTAAGAATTTTGGCAAAGGGCAGATATGATTAAACATTGCATCCAATCTCGTAGAATAAGAGATTGATAATTAAAGTGACAAAAAATATGTTTTCAACTGTAATAGAACCAGTAATGATGTGAAGTGTGGGTCATTAACTCGTATGTGTGCGAGTGGCTACTTTTTGGCAGAAATGATATATTGGAGGAGATGGCTTAACCAAACATGACCATGTTATGAATGATATTATTAGAAAAAAATGACAATTGAAAGCACAATTATCAATACAATATACGATAAGCAAGTAAAATAGTAAAGGACATTCAGTGAATGACAAACTAAAGGCTATGAATGAAAGTATGGGAGCAATGACAATTGAAGCAAATAGAAATAAGGACGGAAGGACAGCATTTAGATGGAAGGAAGAGGAGAAATACATATATAGCGAGTTGAGTTTTTACGGCTACTGCCGCTTCTCGTATCTAGGATGCCAATGTTTCTCATCATTCCAGTCGCCTGACTGTAGCAACTTCTTTCCATTTCATTTTCAATACTTTCCCTCCATTCATGTATAAATAGTACTTGAATAAATGATAGCAGTGGAATTTTTATTCATGCTGTGTTTCGACAGCTACGGTAATTTCGCACCTCTTCAAATCATAGAAAAAACAACTTAGACAAACACAACACCCATGCACTGGGCGGGAATCGAAACTGCAAACTTTGGATTAGCCAGCGAGCGCGTTAACCCGGCAGCAGGAATAAATGATTACGTTAAGGAGTTATCTAAATATGGATTTATCAGAGATAAAAAAAGAGCTTCAGTATGATTTAACACAAGACTATATTACTAAAAACAATAATGTATTGGTGTGGACTAAGTGTACCACCATCTAGGTTGTGAATATATCTACAGCAAAATACAAAGGGGTGCCCATTAAAGGAACAATATAAGAGTAAAAGGAATTATTGAAGACACCAGGTGTAGAATTTTATGAATTTGACTTACCTTCACTTTTGCAGTTCTTTCATGGATGTGTGACATTTCCTTCTTAATTAAAATTAACTTGTTTTGGTAATGTTTTAATTTTGGGAACTATATACGAGAAAAAATGAATTTAATTAGAATAAATACAAATGCAAAATAACTCGTAAGTTTTCCATTCGTTTTAGACATACCACATCCTGGACATTATAAGTTTCCTGACATGCTGTGAGTCTCTCATTCTCGACAGCCAACTTCTCTATCATGCTTACTTGTTTTTTCCTGCAACGAAAATAATTAAGGGACAGATTGCTAACATGTAAACGCAATAAAACTCCATAAGACGCATTTGTATAAGGCTAAGAGAAGCTCACGTTAATTCATCTAATTTAGTCTTTACTCTTGTTAGATCTGGCTGATAGTGCGAAATTAGTCCAAATGAGAGTTTTTCTACCGTGTGTTCAGTAGTGAAAGGGCAATCTGTCGTTTCGCTAGAAATAAAAAAAAAACATTCTATATATACGTATCTCACTTTATATCTTGAAAAATGTCGACATGCTCTCGAAGAACACTATTCTCTAGAAATCTGACTACCACTTGCCTCTGCATATCATCATTCCCATAGGATAACGTATCCGTCATATCGAAGCCTTTTGTAAGATACAAGTCCAGGATATTTTTAATGCATTCGATTAATTGCCTCTACATCACTAATTTAGAGGTGAGTTATAACCACGAACATTAGTAATCGACTGAGGACTCAAAACAACAACATCCAATGCACAACCGATGAAGAGCACTATGAACTTCTCTGAAATGCTATAACACAAACTCAAAACAAAACAGTTCCGATATTGTATCACATGGTTCAAAAAAGAGCGTATCAGAAGAAAACACGCACAATAACGCGTTCGTTTTGTCGTATGTTGTGCCCAGCGCCGTGCGAAACAAGTTGTCGGTTCGGTAAAAAATGGCGGCGGAAGTGAGGTGGCTGGCATTCATCGTCCTCGCATTTCATCAAATTTATTCAATAGTGGGTGATATTCCGCATAGAAGATTTGAGTATAAGTACAGTTTCAAGCCGCCTTACCTAGCCCAAAGAGATGCATCGGTCCCATTCTGGGAATATGGAGGAAGTGAGTAACTGCTGATACCGTATTGGCCTCTACTGCCAGGTGGCAAATGCACATGAAACACCTTAGCCGGTTTTCAACTGATTGCATTAGCTCACTCTCTTGGGAAATTTATTGTGTTTTCTTGAATAGATCTATGCTACTACCGGAAGTTGTATTTGATATTACATTGGTTAACAAATTGTAATTAATTATGAACTGATCCCTCCTTTACTCATCAAAATGTGTGTGGGTCTGCACCATTCGCTTTATCAACCTTTTATTCCTGCTCATTTAAGCCTTTTTTTATTATAGATGCAATTGCTAGTGAGGAGAATGTCAGAATCGCACCGTCTTTGAGGAGTCAGAAAGGTGAAGTGTGTTTATAAGTTGGTACACAACCGATTCTTTTTAATTGCGTTTACTTATTATGTCGTGTTTTTAGGTGGTATATGGACAAAGAGTAAGACAGACTTTGATTGGTGGGAAGTTGAGCTCGTATTTAGAGTCACAGGTCGAGGAAGGATAGGTGCAGATGGTCTGGTAAGGTTTATTTGTTGATACATAATGCTGAAGCCCAAATTGAAGTAGTTTGATCGAAAACATTAACGCACCGTAAACTTCAATTTTATACTTAACGTGTACTGTGGCGTTGTTTGTTTATTGCATTTGAAATATCTAAGTTTATATAGTACTTACATTTTTTCTGTCTATATAGGCGTTTTGGTATACAGCAGATAAAGGAAGCTATGAAGGTAAAGTTTTTGGCAGCTCTGACAAATGGCTGGGTCTGGGAATATTCTTCGACTCATTTGATAATGACAATAAACATAACAATCCTTACATCAGTGCAGTGATAAACGATGGAACAAAGGAATTTGATCATCAAAAGTAAGTCTGACCAAATTCTTTTTTTTCCCTTCTTGTACTTAGGACTAGTTCAAAGAAATCTCTTCTCGCAAGATGGGTTTTAATTGTTAATATTTCATTGTCTATTCTTTTTTTAGTGATGGAACGACACAGTTGTTAGCAGGCTGTCTTAGGGATTTTCGAAATAAACCATTCCCTACCAGAGCCAAAATTGAGTATTACAGGAACAATTTGGTGGTAAGTTGATTTCGTTCTGTTCCTAATATTTACTAAGCATAATGTTTTAGGGGTTATTAATTATTAATACTAATTATGTATACTAGAAATAATTGCTATTGCGAATCCAGTTCTAAAGATGCTGAACCACTCATTTCAACTAGAGGTTTGATAGGAGGGGCTGAAAATCCTTGCAAATGGTTTTTGTAATAAGTATGCTACACTAAACTTGCTCATATTTACCTTCAAGGCCATAGAGTAAATGAATCTTTGAGGCATAGTTGTGAACTCTTAAAATTCAAGTAAAAAGGATTAAGTACTGAAAATAGAGTAAACTATTGATAAATATTGATAGGGTTAAACTTAAATGACCATGTTTCCGCCTCTTTAATGTTTTTCAATAAATACTGTTGCATCATTTCAGTTTTAAAAAGTTCTATTCACATTGTTCATTTTTTATCTATCCTGACCACCATAATTGCTCATATTCATGATACCAATGGCTGTATTACATTCCATATCATTCATTGAGTTTTTCCATGGAGTAAAAGGAATCTCCATTGGTTTTTCAAATTGTTGTGAATACAAATATGTCATCTCCTCATCCATGTAATTTTGCAAACCACCACCTATGGTACATACTAGTTTCACTTGATTGACTCTGGTAACACCATTCAATAGGTTCTGAAGCTTTGGCCATGAAATGTGATTGTGTCACAGTGTTTCAAACTTTTATAAGAAATTCACCAATGACATGCCTGGAACTCAATGTAAATTCTCCTAAAATTCTGTGCGCTATAAGTAAATACAGGTTCATCCAAACAAACTAAACATACCTTTTTATTTGCTAGATACCTTCTAATGGTTGAATTTGAAAGTGAAATAATTAATTTATTGTGACATATTGTAGTATCCATATTATATAGTAGCTGCGCTGGGGTAATAGTAAGAAATTTCATTATTTCTCTTGATGAGATAAACTCATCAAGAGAAATAATATGAACTTTGATAAAACTCTAAGTGAATCAGTGTTGCAATTAAGGTACCGTTAACTGGAATCTGGTATTTCTGTCAAAATTACTGTTTGTGTTGTGTTGCATTGAATGCATGATATTTTATTTTTTTAAATATAATTGGCATATGAAATATATTTCATGATCCTTCATGACATAAGTGTTTTGATCAGTTTCCCACACTTGACTCAAAAGACAGTGGAATGGATCAAATGAGTACCACACCAATACACCATAAGCACCCGTACAGATTATGTGCTAATACCTGTCATATACTTGTGGCCGGGTATTATGTAGGCATTTAAAAGTTATCCATCATAAGGGAAAACATTGTAGTTTTCCAAGGCTTTATTGTGCATACAACGTGTTTTACCTTGGTATTGCATCATCCAGTACAAATTAGAAGGAAATAGGTACACACCTTATGTATAAGAACCAGGTGGTGAGTAAACTTCAAGCAAAATACATCGTTGTTGTGACAAATGAACAGCAATTGTTTTTTGTTTAAAGTTGACTCACCATCTCCTGGTACTTATATGGTTATATTCATGGAAAAGTATGCTGTTCTTCCTGTATTAAGGATATCAGCAACTTCTATGAAGTGAAGCCTGAAAACATTGAATTCGTATGTGGTAAAAGTTAAATATTAGGTATATAAGCCGACCGGGTTAGCATGGGGGTAGCAAGCTCGCCGGCTAACTCAAAGGTTGTGGATTCGAATCCTGCCAGGCATGGGTGTTGTGTTTGTCCAGATGGGTTTTTTTCTACGATATGAAGAGGTAATAAATGACCATAGCCATTGAAGCACGATATAAATAAAAATACTACTACTACTTAGTTGCTTAATGGAAGAGTGGAATTTCTATGGATAGGTCCTCTGATGAAATATTTTAAAAATTGAAATGTGAATGAACACGCAGAAGAACAGAGAAGCCACAAAGCTCTAATAGTTACATTGTATTTCAATACCCGGCATATATCATTGATTTATGTGATATAGATTAGGAAACCTACAACTTTTGCTATTTTATTATGTAGAAAAATGACCTCTAGCATCTCATTGTATTGGGGTGGAAAGAGCACTCAATATGCAAATTTTCCCTTTCTTTGTATGTGATCAGTAAAAACTCAATCATTGCAACTATTTCTATTTAATGTATGGATTAAGTCCCTCAGTGACACCATTTACAACACTCAGGAGTACAGTGTTGTTTTATTCAAGGTAATATTTTAAATTTCATTCTACTGTTTTCTTATGCAGTAATTTTGCTTATTAATCCAGTAATCAACTACAGTCAACCAGTGATCATTCATATTGTGTGTACATGGTTTCATAAAGATTAATAGCGGTGAATTCCTTTTTTATGGGACAACTGTTGTAGATATAAGTACAACTGACAAGGTCTGTCAGCAAAATAATGAAAGCAAATTCTTTGAAAACATTGATCGTAGCAGCACATATGATTAAAATTGTTTAAAGCAGAACCCATGGGTGCGCACACATTTTTTCAAGAGCAATTTTGGCAAAGACATCATGGAAGGCCTTTTCTGGAACAGTCTGTAGGGCCTCCATAGAAGCCTCTTTCATGATGTAAAGAGTTGTTTTTTTATTCTTGGTGAGATACTTGTCAAGTAGGAGGCAGTTGTTGCAAGTGCATTGTTGTGTTGGAGCTTCCAGTCAGTGGCAATGTCTTTTCTGATGTGGCTATCGGAATTTTAAAAAGTACTGTTTAGTGCACAGTGATTTTTTCCATTCTTTGAGCTTCTGGTATCATCCAAATGCTTAACTAACAGTTGGTATTAAATCATCCATTCAATTCATATTGTCTTCAGTTTGGTTCATTGATGGGTGTCCTGAATGCCTCATCCTCTACCTCCTCCTTCTGGCTCTCCTTGGACATCTTTTCCTATCTCAAAACCTGCAATTTTTCAAGGAACTCATTTTCAAAGGCATTTTGTAACATTAAAGATGTCTCAGTTGTAGATTTGTGGAGCCACACACTAAATATGATGGATATTGTATTAGAACACAGTGTCAAATCTTGAACTTATACCACATACTAAAAAAGAGTTCTAGCTTTTAATTAATCCTGACTGAATGAGAGCTCGATTGCAACTGACCAAAGGTACATTTCGTAGGTTAGATACCCCATCACCAATCCCACCCTGATTGAACATACTACAGCCAACAGGAATGAAAGGAAAGATTTGATTGCATTACTTTCCAGGCAGACCATGTACATTATAGGTTATCTATATCAAGTGAGAATTTCCTTTGAAAGTGAAACTCTGCTGTATTTTTGGGTATAGGTGCTTTTCCACAATGGGATGAACAACAATGAGCAAGATTTTGAAGTCTGTTTGAGTGCAGAAAATGTTTTTCTACCCAAAAATGGATACTTTGGTGTGACAGCTGCAACAGGTGGATTAGCTGGTAAGTTGTGATACAAATAATATACTATAAATAGTATGTATATCTTAATTCTTATAATATGAGTGTGAGAAACATATCATAAATCTTCACTGGTTTGTCTTTTCTGTAGATGATCATGATGTATTGAAATTTATGACATACAGTTTGCGATCTATGGAAGATGTTGCAAAAGCACCAGCTCTTTCAGAGGAAGAGCAAAGGAAACTATCCCAAGAGTATCAAGATTATCAAAGAAAGCTGGAGCTTCAAAAGGAAGAGTAAGGTTTTTTAAATTTTGTTACAATAATAAAATTAATTTATGATTCATGCCCAATGGGAATATAATTATGCAGTTTATTTGTGGACATTCTAACCACTGATTCATTAGTAGCTAGCTTATCTGATAACTTTGTATCCTATAACAACTTTATTTCTTGAATTATGCTGCATGTATTTTGCACTAACATTCAAATAGAATCCAAACCACTTCTAAAGGTTCTTAAATTCATGTTTTTTTATGAGTATTTATATTTTGTTAATACATTGGTTTAGATCTATAATAAAATGGAAGGAAGAAGTGGAGTTAAATGGTTATAAAGCAAGTAAAAGATAACCTGCTTAATATTATGCTGCTGTTTGAAGTACTCGGTTGGATGTTCCTTGAACTTAAGGTGTGTTCCAGAGATCTTCAATTTCCTTTGAAATCATAAGTGTGAGTGGGGACTATTATAAAATTGGAGTTTGCCGAGGCTAGTGGTAAAATGGTCATCAGGATAACAAAATGGTTTAAGGGAAACAAGTTAGGAAAAGCCTCGGTGTGAAAGAGTGGTTGAGTGATAGGAGGATGAAATGACAATAGGAGATAGGATAGGTGATGCGGTGTCATTTTAGTGACAAAGTAAGTCATCTTTGCAAGAATCGATCGTGACCTGGAGTAACTGCTCAACTAAGAAATAGGTCCGACATAAGGGTGGGGGAAGGGTGTAGAATGGAGGGTTAGGAATGGCAGTGGTAGCAAGGGAGTTAGGATAATGGGTGCTAGAGGAGAAAGATGCAAATAATACAGTTAAAGGCAGGCTAGGGAAACAAAAAGGGCCATAGATTGTGCCATAGGATGAACATATATTTTTTTTTGCCCATTCCAGACAGGTGGCCCCCGAATTACATAATTAATTCTTTCCAGTATCAACTACATAAGTAAAAATTTGCATATGTTAAAAATTACTTAATAACAGTAGAACTGAGAAAACATGTCAAAATAAGTGTTTTTTTCCACAGAAGTTCAAATAAAAAAATGATGGAAGGTTACAAAAATACATTAAATTCATTTTTAGTGGGCAGGGTAGTGTGATTATCACATTAAAAATAATACGTAAACTACTTACAAGTAAGTATTTCTTACTTGTATGCAAAATGGCATTTTCTTGGACAATGCCATGTACATAAGTCAAGACGTGCGTTACTCAGGGGATGCCTGTACAGTAGAACCTTGATTGACTGGCCTAAATGTGTGAGAGGATTGGCTGAATAATTGGGAAATGTGGTGGATGGGGGGAAAATTTCCACTTACCAGCATAGAGTAAATTACACTAAAAATGTTTGTAATTTTATTTGGAAATAATTATTTCATAACTATGACTTATTTATACACTTACTTAAAATTCTTATTCCATTACTTAGCTTAGTTGACATCATGTTTATCATAATAATCATAATTATATGCCTAAAAATTTCCAATTATTTCTTATGATCAATGCTGCACTTTTAAGCAATGAAATCCATTCAGTTCCTACATAAAAGAGGAAAATTATGAAGTTAGTGTTAAATTTTGTAAAAACATCATTATCTACTTGAAAAAAAACTTGTAATAATTATTTTCATAGTATCAATTTTAAACCACAGGTACAGTGGTACCTTTCCAGTTTTTATCGGTTCACTGTATTAATCGTTTAACCTAATGGTGCCATAATGTGATGATACATTTTCACAATAAGATACCTCCAGTTTTACTAGGTGCACAAGGTAAAGGGGTTTCACAGTAGCCTGTGAAAATGGGGTCCTTTTGATTGATGTACAGTTAAGTCAGGTTTAACTGTATATACCAAGGTTGTCCAACTGGCGGGCCGCATATGACCTGCTCTGCCATTTACAGTGGCCCGCGAAAGGCTATTAGACAAAAATTCAGAAATTTTCTTTAAATGCTGCCTTGTGAGAAAGGTTTTATTATCTAATCGTCACTTGTTCATGACAAATGCTGTTCCACACACCGAACAACAATGCTTCCCCCACCACTGCAAGAGCAGCACAGACTACTGCGCATCACTGCTCTCGTGCGCCAAACCTCCCTCCCGGTGCCACTGAGCTGACTGTCGTCTGTCACTTCACTTAATCTCGTCACATGCACCTGCTAAATTAGTTTGGATTGTATCATTACGATAGAAGTGAATCATTCGTCTTGATTTCTTGTCTTTAGTTATCTTTATTCCTTAAATTGTTTCTTATCATTATTTAAAAATATTAATTTATTACTATATGGCCCGCAACCATATTATGGGTTAATTTGTGGCCCTTGAGGCCTTGCAAGTTGGAAACCCCTGGTATATACGGTCTGTGTCAACTTTAGCTTTATCCTAGGATATAGACAAATGTGTACACATCTAAGTATGTTGATTAATAGAAAACCAGGAGCATTCTTTTTTTTGTAACAACATTTTACGTTTAATCTGAATTTGCAAGTATATGTGTCATTATGGAAGAAGGGGAGTTCATGGAAATCATTTCAGGCTTGAATTGATGGAATTCCCTCATCACGAAAGGATTGAAAGGAAACACTGCAATCCCACACAAAAAGTATATTTCAACACGACCAGGTTTCTCCATATAACACTTGAAGATGCCGTTTTACTCTATACTTCTTTTCAAATGAGCTACAGTGGATTATGCTAATTTCAACCGTTTATTTCCCACTTCTTTCATCTTCATCCAGGTGTATTTCATTATTTCCCGATATTTCTCTTTCCTTTCTTCACTCTACACTGCACTAGTCTTCATCTTGAATTTTTCCCAAAAATGTTTAGCCTATTGTAGCTTGTTCCAGAGTGGTGAATGTTATTTATTCTCTTCTGATTTTTAGTTCCTGCTCATCCTTCTCAGTTTCTTTAATCCATTTGTTGGTCGTTTTCAGTTCTCGGAGGTAGTCCTGTGAAACTGCTTGGTTTCATTCTTTGATGGTGTTCCTAGAAGGCTTTTTTTCAATATGTGCTCAGTTATGAAAACTTTTTAGTGTTTCTATATCATTTACGATGTTCAAATCTCATTTTTAAATTTCATATTTTATTAACTCTTCACTTTTGTCTGCTCCATTAGGTATAGAAAGGAACATCCCGATGATGCTCGGGGGAAGGACAGGGAAGACTTTGAAGAGTGGTATGAAACTGATCAGCAGAGAGAATTGGGTCAAATTTTCTCGGGCCAGAGCCATATGTTGAATGTCATGAAGGAAATGAGCAGGAAACTAGATGAGGTTGTGGGGAGGCAGGAGAGGACTCTTAGCCTTCTTTCTACTGGCCAAGCTATGCAACCTGGTAATTATTAATTGTCCTCAAGATTCATGTTCATTTTTAAAAGAATTCTTCTTGATAAGCTTCTATATTTAAAAAATATTTAAAATGGGTTAGTGGAATGGGTCGTATCTGATGTAGATAAAGGGTAATGTACTGGTTAAGGTAGGTTTTTTTATGTGGAATAAGTCCTGCTGTATCTTATACCTGTGTTTATATTTCCACAAGTATGTATGCACAATGCACATTTTTTAAATTTTTAAGCTCGAGAGAATCCTGGACTTTTGCACTGCAGAATGATTTTTATGCTAACCCATCAATGTTGAAATTTCAGTTTTCAGGTTTGCATCTCTGTATTTTAATCTCCAATTTGAAATGCCTGACAGATTCTCTATTTAGTTGCAGCTGGTCATCCGCCACCCCCAGGTGGACAAATGCCTATGATTGACACCATCAGGCGTCATGAAGTGGATGCTGTTCTCGCCAATCAGCGTGAAATGGTTGCTACTATCCGAGAAGTGAAGTATGTTTGATTTATAAATTCTCCCCTAGTGCTGACTTTGACACAAAATTTTTATTTTCCAAAAATAGGAGCATGAATCTATGCTTTTATATATTTTTTTGACAGTTTAGTTCAAGAAACTGCTGGGGAAAATCAGGGAAATATCACTTTTTGTTTAAAATAAGTTTTTTTCTGAAATCAATTAATTTTTACTTGGTTGAGAACACCTATTTTAATAGATTTATTTCAGATGTGTGTTCAAATATTTAGATGGTAGGGAAATTTAAGTAAGTAAAGCTTATGTAGGTAAAATAAGTTGCTGATTTAGCTGAGACAAAAATGCCTCTTCACACCCATAAACCTTACAGTGCCACTGATTATTTTTGTGGGTATAGAGGTTAAACAGAATGTTCCTATTTTTTAAAACATCACTTTAATGTTTTGTTCAAATTTGATTTAGTAAATATAAACTCAAGGAATCTCGAATCTTCTTATTTGAAAAGAAAACCAAGTTTTCCCAAGAATCATTTTTTAAAATCAAATTAGTGTTTTACTATAATTCATATTTCATGCCATATCTTCTTGTTGCTTATTATAATGTATTGCTATGTGATAATGCCCACAGGTTATATTCTTTTAATATATTTTAATGATGTTTCTTTGGACAAATAGCACTTTTATTTATTTTCAATCACCTACAAACAGTGCTAATAGGCCAATTGCAGTGGGCACTATAACAGTGCTTTAATAACAAGGATGAAACACACACATCCATGCCCTAGGTGGAGGTTGAAAAATCCACCTAGTCAGGATTTGAACCCACAACCTCTGGATTGGCAGATAAGGACGTTACCCCGGCTGCCACCGAGGCCGGCAAAGCATTTCTAATGACTATAATGTTGTGAGAAAAATAGGAATGGATATTTCTATTATTTTTCATTGATTTCTTGAAAGTCTCCTGAATTTAAACATTATTATTACATATTATGGACAGTGAAATAAAGTGCACATTCCTAAAGAACTAACTAGTGTGTACTTTAGTTCTGCAGATTTATACAGTTAGTACATATATATCAAAAGTCTTTTTGCTGGCACATGTAAAAGTGATTTTTTGTTTAACCATACTTAAATGGCCGTTTTCAATGCTTTTATTATTTCCTTTTCCAGAGCTTTTTTGGGGGAAGTGAACCAGAGAACGGCATCTATTTTGCAGAACCAGGGAAAACCTGTAGCCCATGTGCAACCAGTTGGTGGAGGTGCAGCATTTGATTTTCAACAACTCTCGGCTGAATTTAGAGACAGTCTTAATACTTTGAAACGGGACATGACTGTAGTTGCTAACACTCAAAAAGGTGGATGTCCACCCCAGCAGCCTTGTCTTAGCACAACCATCTTCCTTGTTTTCTTAGGCATTCAACTCATTATTCTGATTGGGTACTATATGTACAGGTAAATATTTGATTTTTCTCGTTATTATCATCTGCCCCAGTGATGCAAATTTCCTCCTCCGTGATTCCCTATAGTTCTGAGTCATTTTTGCCTACCCACTCTTCCACTTCTCACTTGCATTGATGCATTGGTCATACTATTGCCAACCACCAATCCTCCTCAAATAATCTTTTCAAGCTGTCATGATGGCTGTGACAATAACTTCAATATAACTCTGCTATGATCATGGATCAGCTTGGCTTTTCTTCTGGAAATCATGATTCTTTCAAAACAAACTTTTCTGTGCCATTCACTTAGAGAAGCTAGAATAAACTAGCATAAAATTTACAAAGAATAAGAGTTAGCATATCAGTTGGTGAGTAAAATGTAAACTCTTGGTACAATATCAAACACTATTATTCATAATACAGTCATATTTTTTTCATATCCTAAATTAGGGTGTGACGACCTAGTAGGTATGACGTCCTTGGCTATGTATCTGGGGACCTGCATTTAACTCTTGGTAATGCCAATGAATGTAGCTAAACCATGATGGAAGATTTTCTGGGTACCCAATCTTCTGAGGAACCACTGGTAGCTCAGGGAAAGGAGTCCCACATTTGCATGTGTATTACAAATGAAAGAGGAATTAGTACTGGTGAACTTTTCCCTCCTGTTACAAGCCAAACTTCAGCTAGAGAATTGTGGTTTTTGTTGTTGATGTTCAAGAACTAGAATGGTGACTTATTTAATTAAATTTTATGTAATTTAATGTCCAAAAATCGATTTTAAACCTGAAATTTAATTTTATATGTTAGGGAAGAGCCTACAGATATGAGCCTTACACAATATGAATGGACATTTTGGCGTAGGGGGTTCACCATGTATGATCTCCACAGAAAATCAGGTTCCCATAAAACCATTCAGCTTGGGTTTTAGCTATAAAATGTATAAATGAAAACTGAATATAAATACGAGGGTGGTCTAAAAAGTTTCCGACCCAACAAAGATACAAGACATTTTTTCTGAAAATTTTTTTATTTTTCAACATAGTCTCCTTGTAACTCTACAAACTTCTCCCAGCGATGCTCCCATCTCTGTAACCCATCCAAAAAGTACTCAGTGTTTTTCTCTGTAAAATAATTGTTCACGAAAGTGATTGTTGCCTCATTATTTGACGGAAAATCTCTGTCCTCCGAGTGCAATTTTTAGATGAGGGAACAAAAAGAAGTCGCTTGGGGCTAGATCTGGTGAGTA
>WURS02454987.1:0-13950 GCA_011762765.2 Rhinocypha anisoptera
TTAATTCCTCTTTATAGTCCAGAAGATGACGGCGCAGTGTCCCTCCTACCACCCCACCCCCCAACTCTCCCTCTCCTTCTCCACCGCCCACCCCCGTCTCTCTTCCTCTCTTTCACGCGGACCTTAGCCTCGGGGGTGAAAAACTGTGCGGAGTAAAAAATGTAAAAAATAAATAAATAAAATACTTGCAGGCCACCAGGAGGTTGACTCTTGTTGTTAGCTGGAAGGTAAGGGTGGGGAGTTGGTGGGGAGGGGGACTGCGGTAACTATGGCTGGGATTGGGGACTGAAGGGTGTCCGCCTCGGGAAAGAGACGGAAGACGGAATATCCTTCATCCCAAACCGCCTGCTTCACCCCCGCCTCGCGATAAAGGCGAGAGAGAGAGAGAGAGACTAGCAGTTCCTCTTCCTCCGCGCGCGATATTTTTAAGTTTAACTGCGGTGCGAGGGTCGACCGAATCCTACAGTCGGGGGCCGTTGTTATCTCGCGCGCAAAAGGGTGGCTTAGGCCTCTGGGTTCCCCCCAGTCGTGCTTTTCTGTTTTTGCTCCCATACTCCCTTGGCTCAATTAATCCTTCCTGCGACGGTCGATAGATAAGGAACCGCGGCAGGGACGTAATTAATTCCGTGGAGGACAGGTGTGGGAATAAAAAAGAATGCTACGATTCGGCGAGTTCGAGTTTTAACAATTTCTTTGGTTTCTAGCTATTTCAATTTCAATTGACGGTTTCCCCATCCTGGCGATGGGCCGTTTCCACTGGAGATAAGGGCTCACCGGAGTCAATTTTTTTGTCTTTCACCATGCCTATGCCCTTCTCAGTGCATTTTTTTGACGGCTGAATGTATTTTTTTGCAAAATTTCTACCATGGACAAACAAATGTATAAACTTGCAACAGAGCCTTGTTTTTGTATTTAAAATAAAATTGAAATTATCAATGAGTTCTCAACATTTCTCTCTTTGATGATAATAAAATAATAATCAACGCGAAAGTCGAGACTTTGTAACAATAGGGGGTTAGTAAGCTTGTAAATTAACAATTTTGTGGTGGAAGCCATATCAAATTTAAGTTTCCAATTTAAATAAATCGCAATTTATATGAGTTAATGCAAGTTTTGGGAAAAATCTTTAATAAAAGGAATGAAATTTTGTGAAGTACTTTGTATGGATTATAAGGTCATGTAGTATATATTTAATCTCTGAAGAATTCTGCATTCCTCAGATATTAATTATGAATTTTATACTCTTGAATTTTGTCGACTCGGTTTCTGATCGATAATTTGACAATGGCATTTGATGTGTTTTCCATACCAAAGGAGTTTATCCAGCATATAAACTTTTAGTAAATATTCGAAAGTACGTATTGCCTGTAATTACTATGGCTGGTAAATTATCAATACCATAAGATATTAATGAAAAAATAGAGAATGTCTAGGAAAACTTTTTCCATACACAAACATATTGGTTTCTTGGAAACCATAACCCTCTTTATTTTTGTTCTTGACTCAAAACGAATAAATAATTTTGCAAATTAGTGAGGAATAAATTATTCTCTATTGTAAAAAAATCTGCAGAAAGTTTCCAATCTAATAAACGAATTAGCTTAAAGAGTGAAGGAAAAATGTAGCAGTTTGACCAAAACATGTTTTTATACTAAATAATCCTTGGTTTTTCGGTGAAAAATATCTAGAATAAACGATTTCATAGTTATTGATTTGTTTTATAAATGAAGGGAAACTCATTTACTCAAGTCATTTTTATGCGTATTGCAAAACGACAATCCTCGACGAGAACCTTTATTCAGTTACATTCATTCTACGGCCAGGTAAATCTTAGTATTATACTCTATTTATCATTGAAAAGTGTTAATTCTTTATAAATATATTGATGGTTACCGCTAAAATAATAGGCAGTGTATTAATTATTTTTACCTGTATTCATGTGTAAAAGTTTGTAATGCATATACTTTGATTCTCTTATTATATTTTAAGTTGTATGACTCGATTACCGTATTACTTTCTAACAGTGGATAAGACGATTATTAAGCCTTTGAATTATTAAATCATCAAAAATACATTTTAAGACTAAGCATATTAAAATTAGACGTTAAATATTTCTGAGAAGATTGATGTATAATTATACAAAATGAATGAGGGAAAGTATGAAATTTAGAAAAATAGGTGATATAAGAGCAAGCATAATAACAACGGGCTAGTCAAAAGAAGAAAACTTATATTTAAGCTAAATCGGTTTCATAGAGAGGGGATTAAAGAGTGCATGGTTTAAATATGTAATAATTAGAGGAATTTGATGACTAAGATTGTGGTTGAAGAATTACGATAAGAAAAGGGTTTTTGAATACGTTGATGTAGAGTTAATAAGGTTTTACAGAGAAATATCAATCGTTTATACAGTTATGAATAACAAAAAATAATATGAATATGGTAATTGGGGACTCCATAATCCCTTGTTGTGAGATGAATTGTAGACTAGTAGCCCCCGTGGTTGTAGTTGGCTACAGAAGTATTAATTACAATAGAACAGACTTCGGACATCTGTTTCATTGTAGCGAAAATGATTTTAACGGAAAGCTAACTGACTAAATCCGCCCCGAGAAAATTTGTGATTTAGGAGCTGTAGAGATATAAATTACGAACCTGGGACGAAAAAAAACTCGTGGTATAATCGTATTTGTTTCTTACTATTACTCTGGCGTCTTTATTAAGTAAGCGGTGAGATAGTAACAGTGGAAACGAGGATTTGATATAATTACACTCTGCCATAAAACTAAAATGCACACATCAAACCTAATCGCAATTTGTTTACCTATTCCAAACCGGATTACAAAATATTTTCATTAAATTAACTTCCAAGTATCCTGTATTCTAACCTTGTGCTCGCAAAGAAAATTGAGAGTTATTCCTGAGAAGAACTTTGAGAGTTATTCTTGAATATTATGCAACATTGCCTCAGTGAGTACACGGGAAAAAAGCTTTGTATTAATTAACCAAGATGGCTTCACAAAGAACTCCAGAAAGCACTACTAACCAAGTTGTACGAATCGCGGCCAATGAAATATAAAAGTAAGATAATAAAATCAAGGAGATATATACCTTATAAAAATAAACTAAAAGACAAAACGTGACGTGAAGTGCATATTCATACCTAAAATATTATGTAAATATTTAGATAATGACCTTTCTGGTCATACGTTACAGAGATACAGAGATACAGAGCTAAGAGAAAGCTGTTATTTCCTCGAGAGCTTTTTAACGGATTGTTCACAATTGCAGCGTAGGTGAAGCTAACACTCTGAATAAGTCCCTATGAGCATTTTTACTTATGAGAATAACAGGAGTTACCTGATACTGAAAAGTTTAATGCATTTAATAATATAGATTAACTTGAATATGGAATAACATATTTGCTAAGATATGTTTAAGAGCCGATCGGGTTAGCCTGGTGGGTAGCGTGCTCACCGGCCGGCCAAAGGTCGCGGGTTCGAATCCCGCCGAGGGCATGGTGGTTGTGTTGATCCAGATGGGTTTTTCTATAATGTGAAGAGTTGCGAAATCACCATAGTTGTCGAAGCACCCTATAAACGAAAATACTACTACTACTATGTTTAAGGCAACAAAGCTCCGATACTGAAGAAAAAATCAAGGATGATAATTAAGGAATATGCTACATTCTTGCACAATATATCGGATTTATGTATTTTAAAAAATCAATGGCAACACTTTGTATCTTTCTTCCAAGGGACTAGAAGCAATTTCGGGAGTATTTGATGTGCAGTATCTGGAGAATTGAAATGATTATCAACTCATTTCTCTTGTATAAATTTCATTGTAAGTTTTTTTTAACACTGCGTTAAGTTGGAGCTTATCATGTATCTGTAACAGAAATTTCAATTGAAAAAATAAGTATGGTATTGGAAATCTTAGTGTCAGACGAGAATAGTAAATAGATTCGTATATTCTTTGAATATATATTTTTCGTGAAGCCCTACAATCAACTGATCCGCAAGGCGTAACTGTTTGGGATAAATGAAAGTGTTATCAATTGGGTGAAAGTTTTCCTCTTCCTGCGTAAAACCGAGAGTTGTTTTGGATTGTTTCCCGTTACTGTCAGTGTGAACTAGTGTGTCTTGCAAGGAAGTGTTAAAGAGACTAATTTTCTTGATTTATATCAACGAATTGAATTTTGTATTCAGCTGCAAGATACGGTTGTGCGTGGCCGAAAATGTTATCTACGGAGAGAACAGTTTTTTAAAACAGTTTATAAAACATTTCAAGTCCCATAATCAAAGAATTTGGAATTTTTTTCTAAATTACGCAAGGTATAACAGAATGTAAAGCGTTTAGTTTATCATTAGTTCACACGGTGTATAATTGCACTAGAATACTTGAACGTACTTACCTTTCACAACGGTATGTCCGTCGATACATGAAATTAGTCTAGTCTATGTTCATTTTTTTTGTACCCTGTTTGTTATTTTTGCTCAGTTTAGCACTGCTGCGAACTATATGACAACCTTGGAGAATAGTCCTGAGTTCAAATAAGTGTCTTCCAGCACATTACAGCTCTTATAGTATTTGTATCTATCATGATTTTCAAACAAATAAAAGTCCATTACTTGAATAAAAACTATCTGTTGTGTGTGTAATTTTTATACTTATATATTATTTACTGTTTTTAGGATATAATAATAGTATAATCTACTAAATTTTTTACCTAGTGTCCACCGTTTTACCCACTGGCTGTACCGTGTGAACTATATTTCGCATTCGGGTATCATGGGCTTATACAATAGTGTACCCATTATAGGAATTACAGTTTCTGACTTAATGTTGTGGAAGGAACTCTCAGTAATATAAAAATATAGAACTACTAATTATAATTCTGAACACAGCTTGAATAAGTTTGCTATAATCTTACAAATACTTGGTCCGTGTATATGAAATAATTATTTGATTCTTATAGATTGTTTCTGGGCAATTTTAATTAATGGACATTATAAATAAAAGGTTAACCATGAATGATGGTTAGTACTAGTTTACCAGATTCGGATAGGTGCGTATTGATTTGGATCTGTCTTCTTGAAAGTGTATCCACTATGCTCCTCCCATTTCAAACTCCAGCCACTAAATTCAATGAATCGTTGAAACGTAGCTGCTTATGCGAGACGTTGCTTCCCCCTGTGTGTGAAGTTGATGGCGGGAAGCACCAATGAGTGAACAGGATTCGAATGGGGAAGAGAGACTGCTGCTGAGTCGAGGTCCCCAGGAGATTCGGGCGAGACTGGTGGTTCGTCGGATTGGTCAAGGCAGCCCTGAGGGGTGTTCTGTATGCACCACACGTGCAACTGCATTCCACCGGCACCCTGCCACCACCTTACGGCATGACGCCAAAGAGGACGTGAAAATCCGCATAAGACTGTGCGAGAAGTTGAGTAGTGTTATTTAATGTGAGATGTTTATTGGGGTATACCCGACCTTATCCTATCTTTCTAATACTTATCCACATTACGTCTATACTCAGGCTAACTCGAAGCTCTTTCTGATTTACTGATCATCCATAGGGGGTAAAGGTAAAAGCTGTTAAATATTTTGGTGTTACGATAACTAATGTGTCTTGAAGAAAACATAGTCGGGAAATTTGAAGAATGTCAAATAAAACTTTATGATTCATGCGAAGGATACTTGTAAATTGTCGGGAGTTATTTTACACTAGTTAGACACGTACTACAGTAAGCTGCGAGTTTATGTGATCCTCATGGATTTGGCCTAATTTAAGAATTAGATCGAGTGTAACGCAGAGTATTTAGGTTTGTGAAAAGTTTTTGTGATCAAGGTAGGATTTTCTAAACCTTATTGAACGAATTATGGATGGATTCACTAACTAACGATAGATTATAGCAGTCTAAATTTTCTGTATAAATTTTAGGTATTTCAATTTTCAAAGATGTTGTAAGACATAACCCATCATATTGTAGAAAATTATCACAGGCATAATATAAAGGAGAATGCCTGTAGGACGGAAAGATATAAAATTTTCATAATACCACATAAGATTAGAGATTGAATTAGATATGATTTCATGCATGAAGAGGATAATTAAGATCCTTAGATTACATATTTTGTGATGAAAGAAAAATAGAATAAAGACTATGATACACAAAAGATATATATTTATATTTTAATTAGTTTCACCTCACTGAAACGTCTTCAAACTGTTCTTCATGCTGCTGCATTGTAATGAACTAGTCTCATTTTAATATCTCGATCGGATCTGCAGTCTTAATTTCGTTTTTCTATCATCGTACTGAAAATCCACCAAGTCCCGGCCTCAACTACCATATCATGCCAGCGTACATATTTTTTTATTTATTTTGAGGGGCGCGTTGTACTTATATTGATAACATTTCCCTATATGAATTTAAAATTATTCTGGAACTTTTTGTTTTGCATGTCTTCATTATTTTTTTGCGTCGGGAATGATGTAGCATGAGCAATTGGAAACTCATGCCTGATGTTGGTCCGCCCTTTGCTGCCCACCCTTGCCGAGTATTTTCTATACGATATATTGACCTTTTTGATGTTTTTCCTGTCATCATACGATAATGTAATACCATTATAGCATAGACTAAAGAATGCTAATAGTCTTTAGTCTATGATTAAGGATTCTTTATCTCATATTAATGGCTTTTTTCTTACTACGAACTAAAGTCACAAATGTGTAAATGAGTAAAATAACGTAAGGATATTTAGGTGTTTAATAACTAATTGAATAATAACTAATAGATCCTTTCCTTTCGGCTATTCCTGACGGACGTGGCCCACGCTGATATCTCGGGTTTCAAATCCCCCACTTTATTGTTAAATATGCCCTGCCATGCTGTCTTCCATTCAACCAAGGCAACGTTCCTTAATTTAGCATTAGTTAGTTCATTATTTAATATAAATATATAAGCTCAATTTTATTGTAAAACTTTATTAATGGCTGGTAAATTTGTTTTTACTTAACTAGAATTTTTCATTCGTGGATCAAATAATGGCCTTTTCAGTTTTATTTCGAAATTGAAATATACTGAAGTCGTTAGTTGGATGGTAATAGTAACAATTTTCTGCGTTAAAATTCATTTACGAGAGAGAAGGGGTTTTTATCATTTTCATTTAATGTTTTCGAAAATATAACTAGGTTTCCATTCCTTTAGGTGGTTTCAAAATGAATTTCAATCTGTAGTTCTTGCATAAAAGAAAGACATGCACTCAGTAATTCATTATTGTAGGACTATAAACGTGTTCAATTTGTGTTAGAATTATACTAGAAGGTGCACGAGAAATGTGCATTGGAAGAGTATTTTCTCCTTTAATTTTTAATTCTGTATCGGTGAGGCTCCTACGACAGTGAGGGTGTGTGGCTAATATCATGAAACTGCTACAACATGAATGAAAAAAGAAGTTATTGCACACTAAAATTCTTCTGCGGAAGAATAGACAGTTCTTACTTAAAATAAGAGTTATCGTATTACCTAAAAATCGTTACTTAATAAGTATGAATAAATTTCGATGGAACTACTTGGCATGGAGATTTTATGGATATTATTAAAATTCAATTAAAGATTCTAAAGTGACAATTTTATCAAGTAAAATTATGATTCATAAGTTCCGTTATAAGTTATCTCTTCAATGCATAATCCTCCTCTCCGATTCGTTCTTTGTGAAAGGACGGCAGAAATGAATTCTCACTCATGTCGAACATGGAGGCTCTCTGACTACATATTATTACGAGAAATTGAACATGCAGCACGTCCTTTGTTAACTTTAAATTCCATTTTTAACATAAAAGCCATAGAAATTTATTTGAGTTTCAATCCAATTCATCTCTTTCCGACATTATTTTCCTTGTTCCATCGCTCATTTCCCAAAAACATCACATACTGACACTCACCATTGTGAACTCAATCACTCTGTTAGCCCCTGATATTTTGACTTAAGACTAGACCTTGCGGATTCTTAAACGTATTATTGAATATTTGGTTATTATGATTATCTAATTTCTTAAGAAAGTCATTAATAATGTTGGATATAATTTCTAAAGGTAATATGGCCTCAGGAGTTTTATCTACAGATCAATTGGTTTCGAAATCAAACTGGAATGCATCTATCATTTGACCATGGGAATTCGTGGATTCCATTTAGTGGAGTGGAGTGTTTAGTGGTCCAGTGGAGTCCGCTCCGTCGTTTCCAATAGTCAACTGGAAACGCAGTGCAGACTCTATAGAATGCATAATACCAGAAATAAGGATAAAATGCATGTGAGAACAACTATAGCAGAGGAAATAGATACCCAAAGATTGAAAGGAAATCGATTTGCATGACCTATGATCCAACCACAATGGTCCTGAGAAATACTGTTATGTCAGCCACCACACGAAGGAAAGAAAGGAAGACCTAGAACTGAGCAGATGAAGCAAACCCGAAAATACATAGTGACTTGGGTTGTGAGAGAGAGTCAAAGTGCTCGAATTACCAGTTAGGAGAGTGACGAGATTGAATTGCAGGAATCAATGTCCCTGCTTTGGAGCCCCGTCTAGTGACTGTTCCTTTCGTTTTTCTGAATGTGATATTACATTGAACTACTAATCAGAATACCTTACATATCTTAGGGATTTGTAAAAAAATCAAATATATGTTTATATATATATATATACTCATTAGATCTATGCATATATAATTACTCATTTTTAATTTCCAATTTTACCACTACCTTTGATGATGATATCATCAATATGTATTTATTACAATTACTTTCGCATATAATTTATTTTTACTCAGATACGAACATATTTACGAAAACAATTATGCAAAAGCAAACCTGTAAAATTCGAACTCCGAGAATTCAAATTCACTTTATTTCGAATATTTCTTTTGACCCGTCCGGAAGTCAATTAATTTGAAATTTCTAGAGTAAGAATGTTTTCTCTTCCCTGTGACACTTCGAATTATGGAAGTTTGACTGCAGTTTGTTCTCCTGTAGAAAATGTTATGAAGCCGGAACGAAAATAAAATGATTATAAGTTTAAATGTGTAATGTTGCTCAAAATAATACAGAAGTCAACTATTCAAATAAAATCTAATTTTTTCCTGCCATCAATATAAGTGGTTTTTGAGACCAGAATATTTGGCATATATTGCATATGCAGTTATAAAAAGAAGACAGTAATAAACTTTGATGATTGTAATATTGACCACAGATGTAAGATCCTTTGCTTATATTTTATCGCAATTAAATTTTTTTATGGTAACATATGGAATTTGTATTTTCCTTAAAGTTCTTTGTGGCCTGACATCAATCACTTTGCAGTCTGCGCCCTAAAATTTTAATGCTTTAATCACTTTTATTTTCCACGATAAAACTGATCTCACTCACGGGAGCAAGCGATTTAAATAGGCATTTATTCTTTATTAATGTCAAGACCATCGGTTGACAGTGATGTAACTGTGGTGGGGCCAGAGATTAGCAGGTATAATTTTATTTTTATATCATGGCGGTGAACGAGTCCTTTAAGATTCTCGACGTTATTCATGCTTATCACTGCGAATTATAAATTCAGATTTAATTACCGTCAGATTAAGCGGCCTTGGCAGAGATGAGCGATGTATTCTCCACCTCTAATCGCCAAGTATTAAGGGAAAACAAAGATCCTTTTTCGCGTGGTGCAGAGCTTGGCTGAGACGACTATCACTCTCCGAAGATGAAGTGGATGGAAGCGGGTTAAGTTAACGAAGGAACACCTAAGCGTGCTTATAAAACTTGAAGCATGCCCTTGCACATGCGTCGGGCGGAGAGGAGGTGGATTAATGGCGCTCACTTAAGGGAGGCGAGGGGATCTCCTCGAGAGCGATCTCGACAAAGGTGGTCCGGCCACTCACTCCTGCCAACGGTCACTCACATCACCTGCCCCCTTCCGTCATGACTGCCGACAAAACGGACGCGCCACCTCACCTTAGCCAACCACCCCCTTCCTCCCTTGCACCTCCAAAGTGATGGAGGGCACCCGGTTGAGCCATCCGTGGGAGCCGAAAATCTGGCTGGACCACAGACGGCACCCTGCGGTACACTCCAAAGTGTGCAGGTGGGGGTCTTCTGGGAGCAAGATTTCGCCGGAGGTGTTCTCTCTAACTCCCCCTCCCCTCCTTCCCTCTAGTCCCTCCCCCTTCGCAAGAGATGCATCGGGATGTGCATTTTTAGTGGAATCATTCCGTGGCCACGCGAAAATATTTAAAAGACCATTTTCTCTCTCCCCGAACTTATTTTACATATTGCGAGTTTCATTACCGATTGTATGCGTTCGGGTACATATTCTAGGAATAGATAATTACAAGTAATATTTAGCATTTCCACAAGACTTGAATAAGGATAGATAAGGAATAAACAAGAGTAGTTTTTGTTTACCAAAAGCGTCTCGTGTTGAAAATTGCTGTGAAACAGGAATCACCACGAATATATAATTTTTTTTAAATTTCTTACTATTTTACTACCAAATTTATCTAAGCGTTACTACTTGACTCTTAATTAATTATAGATGTAATTTGGTGTGCCTACCATCACTCAGAAAGACAGCCCATGATTTATTTTCACCAATAATTCTTGCATGATATTCCTCATTCCGAAGCTGCAGTATATTCCTATAAATATATTAGACATACATGCATGATTAATTTAACACAGAGTTTGTGTAATGTGTTTTTTTCAATATGTTTGTGATTTTTTTTAAATATTAAAATTGTGGAGTTTATATGGCTGTGTTAGCTCTGTGAGTAGATTGATACTGAACACGGGCTCGGATTCAACTCCTCGTGACGTCTCTCTGATCACGCCAGGCTGGGTGTTCTTCTCGGCTGTATTTATTCCCGGAAGACCTCAGGCGGCATAGAGAAAGGCACTGCCCCCTTTCCTGACGTTCCCGAATTTTCATACTCACTTTGGGCATAGTAGTAGGTGAGCCTCTCTCTACCCTCACCCAACAAATCAATCTTAGGGTTGAATACTGTCGTTTGACCGTTTATTCATGAATTTATTTAAATAAAATCGACTGTATATTTAAAATTCTCATTTTTATGATAAAAATGGTTTCTGAATAAAAGTTTATCAATGCTAAAAAACATTCAATGATTTTATGAAACTAATTAATTCTCTCGGTAATCACATACTTAAAAATTCCCCTATGGATAGGCATAATAATTTTTCCTATTTAAACCTCTTATAGACAAGAAAGAGTGAATTTCATTTACAAACGCAAATTGAAGAATAAGTAAGTAGTCCCATACGGTATTGCAAGAGCAAGTACTTATTTTGTTCCATAATCTATTTGTTTCTCATAACATATGTAATGCCTTGCGTTTCTTATTTTTCAGAACCGATATCCGTCGATTTTTACATTATACTCGTGGCTTACGGCGACTTATCAAACCCCTTAGAGGAAATGAATGAACACGAATGTGCGTTTTCTTGATGATCCGTCAAATTTTCACCCACAAAAAGTCTTGGGAAACTAAATTAAAAAGCTTCCTCTTCGTTAGCATCCTCTTGAGTTTTTTTTGCCCAAGTCCATTACGTAACTAATAACCGGAAATTATTTTAGGTTCACACCTCTCGACGAAGAATAAGCGATCCTGGACCCGCAATGGCCTCCGTCATCCCTCGAAGGTAAATACACATTCCTCCTGAGCGAAATTGATCGATCTCATTTGGGCCCTCCCTGCCCGGGAGATGGGTCGTCGATAGACACCCCCGTCACTCGGGACCCGTCCCTCCTCAGCCGTCAAGGCGCAAGGAAAGCGAACCTAACCTGCTCTTAATATTTCTCAGGAGGCAGCAACTTGGAAGATAATGGGAAGGCCATCCCTGGGAACTCATTGAGTGAGGAGAGCTTTCCTTAATTGAAAAAAACACGTAGGGTGGGGCTCTCATGTTCACTTAGAAGGGGTTTGAGCCAGGGAGTGCTGGACGACCATCTTTTCAAGGGTTGAGGAATGATTTGGCCTTTCAGGAAACCCTTTAGAGTACGCTTCGATTTTTTTCCGAGGGATCGATAAAATGGGCCATCTTAAAACTTCTTTAAGTCAAATTTGACGGATGGCCATGATATGCCTGGAGAGGAAAAGTGCTTGTTGTGATTGGAAAGTTTACTTTCGAAAATGGTTAAAATTAGGCTTGGATGAGTTCTGACAATGGCTGAAGGGTATAAGGAGTAGAAGAAGATGGTTGTTTAGAATATTGAAGAGAGGTTTACATGTTAACGGACAGAGTTGATCAAATTCCATTATCCATTTGTTAATGTATCGTCCATTATCAAGTATTTGAAGTAAGTACTTCCTTCGATTTCATTAGCGAGTAAAGCCTTTTTTAACAATTTATTTTGTGAAATTTTTCATTTGCTTTTATTTTAGAGCGTCAAATTGGTTGTAAGAAGGAAACAACGGATTTTAAAGTACATGACTTTGCGTAATCATTTGCTTAAAGAATATGCAAAACGGACATTTTCTTACATTTACATCGTGTTAATCAAACTCTCGGTTTTCTTAAGACAAATGAAATATAATTAAACAAGTAACTCAATTTAGTTGTGTAAGTAAATTTTTTTAATAAGTAGGGCGTTTGCGTTCATTTTAGACAGTCACCGCAGGAACAACAATGGTGAAATGTGAATTATTTCCATGGCGATTGATTATTAGGGGAGTACAGTCATACAAGTAGAATTGAATGTTTCTCACGTAAAAGTTTGTTATATGAAAATACTTGATGTTTTACTTTAATATGTATTTTCCGGCTTTGTTATAAGCAATAAAATATCTTTCCTGAAATCAGTTAGTGGACCAATTAGCCAGAAATCAACTCCACAAACTTATTAAGTTTAAACGCTATAGAGTTAGGTGAGAAAAGGTGGAAAAGATCCATAATCTAAGAAATGAGGACAAATTGCAATTTTCTCTTTAAAAGAAAATTCTATTTTATTCCCGACATGTTTCGGTGTACTACGCCATTATCAAGTTTGAAAATGGTGGAGTACTCCGAAACATGTCGGGAATAAAGAAGTTTTTTACGTGGAAATTGCGAATGGCCCTCATTTATTTAATAACTTATTAAGTTTAATTAGGAACTAATATCATACTTTTAGCATTCCTTTTCCATATTATAATTACTTCGGTGTCTATATAAATTTAGATGCTTCTTACGACTATTCGGCCTTTCCAACTTGAATTATTACTTTGAAAGAACTAGCTTATGGGCATCCACCTCCTCCAATATTTCACGACTTATAAAGGTAAGAGAGTTGCATTTAACAGAAAATTCACATAATTTATCTTCTAAAATAATTTATATTAAATTGTTTCTTCATGTTCATTAATGGATGTGTACTTTTCTGGCTGTCACATTTCAATCGACATATATTTTTCGGTTAATTGAAAGAAGAATTCCTATATTCCCTCCTATCGCTCTGCTCTCATTACACATGTTAGGTAAAATATGGGAGAATTTCTGTTTTCAAGGAGTATTCAATAAGTTCCCTCAGAATTCTGTTTCAAAAATACTAAAAAAATATATTCGGGTTTTGTTTAAAAAATTTTAAAGGTTTAAGAATATGAAATATTATTAATTTCAACCATATGATAACCTGAAAAGGAAAATTTTTATAATTCCTCGAGGAAATATATTTTAAAATAGATTTTGCTCCACATCCGGGCATCTTAACTGGAAGGTATTGCCGGAAGTGTCAATGTTGTGTCTAAGGCCACGTTTTTAAGGACAGGGCGGAGTAAAATTAATGAGGAAATATACCAATTGCTATATTCTATATTATCAGGAATAACTATGTGGAAATACATTTCTGAGAAAAGGAATAACGTACTCCGTATTTTTCCACTTGATTTTTAATCTGGTAC
>WURS02454998.1:0-13949 GCA_011762765.2 Rhinocypha anisoptera
CCGAACAATAGGGGTCATGAGCCTATCCCGGGGTCGCGCGGGTGCCATAGGGGGCGGGACGTGGACCTACTCCAAACTAGGCCCCCCAGCTGGCCCCCCCCCCCCCCCCCCTCAATTTCAATTCCCTCGGGATTGCGATTCGAGCGCCATTCCGAGTTAATTTCCTCAAAATCCCCTCCTGCTGATCAAAGTTCTCACTCGCGAGGCACTCCGACACTGTCCGTCTAATCTTCGGGCATTTAAAATTTCCTCCCTTAAAAATTGCCGCACCTTCTGGCTTAGGCCATCCACATTCCACATTTCTGGGCTTGTAGCACATCTCGTAATCATATTCTTTAGTCTCTATCATCTAATCAGTCGGCTGTTAGTATCTTTCAGAATGAACAACCAATTAAGGGCCACGTGATCCGTAATGATTTTGAATTTGTGCCCGTATACATAACACCCAAAATACCTTATGGCCCACACAATGACCAACAATTCTTGCTCCGTGGCAGTGTAATTTTGTTTGAATGGATTGAGCCTACAGGACGCAAAGGCAATGCGGTGCTCCTCCCCCCCCTATTTCCTGGGACCTTACGGTGCAGAGAGCATGGCTACTAGCATCGGTGGTATGAGTGAAGGGCTGCTGAAAGTCAGGGCAGGCCAGCACAGGCGTTCGAGTTGGAGGCACCTTTAAGCCGTTCATGGCTTCGTCACAATCGGCGTCCCACACAAAAGGTCTTCCCTTTTTAAGTAAGTCGGTCAACGGCTTCCCCTTTGATGCAAACCCATTCACGAATCTTCGGTAATAGTTGGCCAATCCATGGTTGAATGATTGAAGTTCCCGGACACATTCAGGGGCCGCACCGCTTCTATTTTTTCTGCATCCGGTCTGACCCCATCTCTACTGACTACATGTCCCAAATAATTTACACTACTCTCCCTGTAATGACACTTTCCCATTTTGAGTGACAACCCGGCGTCATTTAGCCGCTGTAAAATGGTACATAACCTCTCGACGTAGTCTTCCATCATTTTACTAAACACTATGATGTCATCTAAATAGGCTAGGCAATGCTCAGGTTTAAGGCCGTCTATCATGCGTTGAAAACTCACGGGTGCGTTTCTGAGCTGAACGGCATCCGCATATATTCGTAGAGGCCACTATCTACAATAAATGCTGCCTTCTCTTGTGATTGCTTTTTCATCAGTATTTGGTGATACCCACTCATCAAGTTCAGTGTAAAATATGTTCAATAGCCTTAATTATATTTTTTTCTGTTACATCCAAGATGAACAATTTTACTTTAGTAACTTAAAGCATAAGTCGTTTGGTGCCAAGTATTGACAGCATAATCTTATTTTTCTTAAACATTTTGTAATCAAAGTTCAACCTGTTGTCTAAAATATAAGCATATGGTAAAATTCTCACAATAAAATATTTCTTGTAGTCACATGTTAACACTCGAATCCAAAAGGGATATCTGGAATCACGTTACGAGGGTGGTCTGAAAAGTTTCCGACCGCAAAGTGAAGATGGCAGCACTCTTAAATTAAAGCTAGTGAATTTCGTTGTTCATTGTTGACAGTTACTCACCAAAGTTTCAGCCATTTTGGACGTGCAGTTGTTATGTAACAGTAGTTTGAGTGAGTTGATGTGAATGTTTTTGTGAAAATGGACAAAATCGAGTATCGAGTTGTTATAAAATATTTGTTTTTGAAAGGCAATACGTCTACGCAAATCACAGATGAGTTGTAATCTGTGTATGGGGACTCTGCGCCATCATTTACCACAGTGAAATTTTCAGAAAAAATGCCTTGTATCTTTGTTGGGTCAGAAACTTTTCAGACCACCCTCGTATACATATTAAACAGTGCTACAAGTCGTATTTCCACCACTTTGCCCGTTTGAACATGAATGTTGTTTTTTTATCCATGAACTCAATGTCTTTTTTTTCCTTAATTTATCGTTTCCCCACACAAAGCACTAAATCAGTTAGGGTGGCAAATTTGAATTGCATGTAACAATGAACACAGAACACGTATGTCCTAGGTGGAGAATGAAAATCCAACTGGTTGGGATCCGAACCCACGACCTCCAGATTGGTAGACAAGGACGTTTACCCCTCCACCACAGAGGTCGGCAGTTACTCCCTAACCTTTTCACCTGACATATCTGTTGTATTCTTCTTTTTGCGTCTCTCATTGATACGAATCGGTAAATTCAGTGCAGCAATTGTGAAGGGGAGTATGTACTTTGAAAATAAAAAAAGCATCAGGGGGAGTGGACAATGTTTACATTTAGAAAGTTACTGTACATTTCAGGCAGATCGCATGTAACATATTTATTGACTAGTATTCTTTTTAATAGTCATAAATATATATGGTTCATGATGCATTTGGCTGTCATTGTGTTGCAGGTACAGAGAAATGCGACGCAGAATCAAACAGAGGATGGAAGAGCTGAAGGTCAGACTCTGAAGCTTTGAGAGAATATGTATGTGTGAACGTTGAAGCTTGTGAAAAAGATGTGATTGTAAATTTTTAGCCGAGGAAAAAAGAAACACACACTCATTGCAGTATATATTCAAAGAATAACCTATTTTATAATGTTTTTGTATATATTTTTCAATTATGCATGCCACGGTAGCATAAATATGATTTTATAGTATCATTTATTTCAAAAAGAATTCCATTTTTTATGACTTAAATTAACAAATTTCCTTGCCAAATTCAGGGGAAATATTTTCAAATGACACGGCAATACCTTCCCCCCCCTTTAATACAGTACCTATTTGATAATAGATTCCGGAAAACTATTTTGGTGCTGCTAATAAAATGGAATTTTTTTACATTCCTCATGGCAAACTGGTGTGCATAATATTCCATTTGATGTCAATAGAAATTGCTAATGAATGGATTTCTCTATCGAGTAAAGCATTTTAGGACGTATATAACAGTGACATTTTTCTAACAGGATATATCAGTTTTCATGTACGTGCATTTTCATTGCCATGTCTCATTTGTATCATTAATATTTTATATCTTTAAAAAACTGTTCAAGAATTTTTTTACAAAAATGCTGAAGGTAATTGTTCCTCATTTTCATTTGTGTTCACTCTTAGACATTCACTCTTATTAATTTTAATTGATATTTTTATTTGTGAACATATACTGTGTTATGATTACACTGTATAGTACAATCTTTTAATGTATGTGTAGTTGATACACTCTTCTGTGCAATCAATACACAGCAATGAGTGTGACTTGGGAGGTTTTCTTGTGCGGAAAACTTTCGTTGCCCACTGTGGCGGCAGAAGTTTTCTTTGCAATTAAGGTGCTAAGTTCTCAGCTGTATAAGCTCTTCCAAAATGTAATGGAAGATCAAAGAAAAATCTCTTGATACTACTCGAAAAATATTGATATTTTTGTCATCACCTTAAGTGACTTTAGAGCATATACCTCTGAATCTAGTAGTTTTAATACATCTGCTTTAAGGAACTGATCCTCTGCTTGGTTCATCCCCAACTATGAGAACAGATGCAGCATCATTTCGCAGTAATTAAACCTAACCTAATAAAATAAATTGGCTTTTCTTAAAGTCTAACGAACCATATCACACCATGTGAGCAACATGCTCTGCTTTAAATTTTTCAGACTGATTATCCTCTAATTGATAAAGACCTGCATGAGAATTAGGTAGAATTTCTCTGAATGAATTCCCCTTTATGTTGATGAATGTCTTGAATATTTTTTACTTCTTTAACTTCAATGTACAAACCATTTTATCCTTTCCTTCTAATGATTTTTATGCTTCCTCTATAATATTATGTATATGTAAGTTATGATGTGAGTTCATTTAACTTGAAACCTCATTTAACTCCTTTACTTACATAGTGAGATTTGAAATAATTCACCTTCTAGTTACAGTCCACCCGCTGAATCATAGAAGCCTTTTGACTTATTTAATTGAAATTTTTGTTAGAAAAAAATATTTAGTTATATTGTAATCTCTTTTAACATTTTAAAGTGTAAAATTTATTAGGGTAGTATAACTTTACACATACTCTGAATTAAAGTCCTAACACTTATTTCCAATTTATTTTATTTTGGATGATTTTTATAATAATAGGCAATTTTTGTTATTGTTCAAGTATTTTCTTAATCATTTTCATAGTTGCTAGATTGTATAAAGTCAAGGTTAACAATCTATACTACTAGTCAAGAGGTAGCATAGTCTTTTTTCTAAATAGTAAAATGTGGTACTGAGCAGATGTTACAAAAATATTTTGTGTAGGCAGTCAAGAATAGTGCATGACATAAGAGCAATAAGAACAAATTTACCTTGTCAAAGATTATTGATATGTACAATAAAACCTCGAGAGCACATCTCTCATGAAAATGTTTGGTATCAGCAAATACCGAAGATGGTCTTTGTTTCTTTAATCCAAAGATACACATAAACTATGTTGGTTCATAAGAATTCAGTGCCCTCTTAGCCAAGCGTAATTGTTTACCTTAATTAAAATTGTTAATGCCATTAATACTCAGTATTTAATTTAATAATCCCAGTATCAACGGTGATGTATTTCAAGAAATATTTCATAAGATGTAATTGAGTGATTGATAATATATCCGTTAAAGGTAGATTTTTTTAGACTCCCCAAGTAACCACTATACCCTCTATACAGTAAATACCTCCTCAGATCTACATACTTTCTTCCTGTCATCATTCATTCTTATTCTTTTCTAACCTCTGCCTCGCAGAGTTCTACTTTGTATCACGTCTTCAAAAAAGCTTTACTTCTCAGTACCAGGCCTAACATGTATTGTTGAAAGGCTGTCTCTGAAAACTGTACACTGAATTGGCATAATTTGTACATAACCTCACCAATCTAAATAAATTTAAAATATTAATTTGATTTTGGTAGTAGTATTTTTGTTTATAGTTTAGAAAAATTATTTTTGTTTAAAAAAACCCTATTGGACAAACAGCGCCCATGCCTTAATTAGGACTCAAGCCTGTGACCTTTGAGTTAGCCCGTGAGCACACTATCCCCTGGCTAACAGGGCCATCAAACAATTTTATGCAAAATTAATTACTATAATTCTGGATGAAGAATTTATGATAATGTTACATACCCTTTCTAGTGTGCTTTAGAATTTTTCATTGATAACCTAGCGTTGTCCTAATTGTAATGCCTAATGAATGTACATAATTCAAATAAAAGCACCCGCTCTACTTTTTAAATTAATTTATTGTAAATTACATGTTCATTTAATGAGGCAGGGCCTTCTTAAGTCTTTCATTTTGATAAATCTACAATTCTCCATCAGTCTTCTTTCACCACCATTTTTAAAGATCTTTTGCAGAATTTCTCTTTCAAACTTCTACGGAACTTTCAGTAGTTACTAGCTATAATAAATCACTTTAGCTGGGTACTTTGCCTTTAGCAACTCCTTAGATTGGCCCATAGTATACTGTCTCTCGATACTTTAATGATGGGGACCTTTCTTTGCACAAATAGGTAGAACCTAAAAAAAAATTGACTTTCACTTTCCGTGCCTTCTGGGTCTTCCAACTGTGATTACTGTAGATTTTGAGGAACTTTTTATGTGGCACATTTTCCACTTTCTAAAGAATGACTTTGGTTTGTGGTCTTAAAAGTTTTAAGAAATAAGGAACAGGATTTAAGAAACAGAATCTAGAGAGTTTCCCTTTAATGATCACAATTTCAGATATTAGTAAGAGTGAATTCACGGAATTAGTAATCTTGATTTTTTTTTTATTAGAGTAAAATATGTAGTTTAATGTGCTCAATTCTTACTTAATAAAGCTATTTCTATTTCAATTGAAAATAGTGTTGTGCTAATGTGAAGATTAGTGACATTCTGTAACATTTTAGTGTTTGCCAAAATGTTTGCTATGGGATTGCATAATTGGACAGGTATTCCCTCATTTTTTACCTGAGCATTTTCCTTCAAATGAGATCATTAAACTTATATCCGTTTAATGCTTTTCTCGTGAAACATGCGAATCTCAAAAGTATAGCAAAACAACTTTCTATCCTTTTTTTCTCTAAAAGTATTCTTATGGGATGCCTAATACGTGTGTACCATTATTAAATAATAAAACTTATTCTGTGGATGTAAGATTTTCTCAAGGAAATGGCCTTATGTCCCTTTGCATCAACTGATTATCAAGAATCATTTCTGTACCTGAGATTGGGGGTTGGGGACTGAGAGGACATTTGCCATTATACATCGGGAATGGATTGGCTCATTGCGCAACCATGGCCCTATTCTTGCTCAACTTATTTAATTATTTCTATGGCAGTATACTTGCATTATGGTATAATTAATTGGCATCTATTAAAGGAAAAATAATATGTACATAGGTTGGCAAGTTGGCCTAGCTGAGTTTTAAAGAATTTGAATTTCATCTTTGAAAGATCCCCCTTAGTATGTACACGTGAGAATTTGATGAAGAACACGATCGTTAGGTTTCGCTGTGAATTAATTGGGAATTGTCCCTGGCAAAATGTTCAAAATTCCATGAGTTTCATGTTAACAAATTGAAAAAATTTAATTCATGGCTATTGACAAGAACTAATTTGCTGTTAAACCCTTGCTTCAACCCACCCTGTACCTTTTAGGCAGTCACTAAATGCTACATGTATGCATGCATGCATGTCTATTTTTCTTGTGCTTCTTGATTGTCTCTTAGTTTTTGAATTTATTCACACAAAAATACCACATAATCACTCAAAACCCATGCATGTGTTCATTCTTGTATAATTATTGAAAAATTTGATGCTGTAAAAAGTGTTCATCGGTGTTCATTAACGTATGTGATAGAAATATCAAGAAAAGGATATAAGACTGTGTGCACTGAAATAAATTAAAGGTACCTAATGATGTAGAATGTTTCCATGTTTTGAAAAGGAGAGTATGGATAAAATGACATTGGATGATCTTATTAAAATTATGTTCCACAGGCACCAACGTTCAAATTTTAGTAGTTTGCAAATGTAGTATCTGTGGATGCATCTTACAGTGTGGAAATATTATTAATGTATAATAGTATAACTTATAACATTCACCTGGGCATAACCTTAGCAAGACTGAATTATTATTATTATTTTGTTTTGAGACCCCAGGTTTGGTTTAATCCATGGACAAATGAAGTGATTTGACTGTGGCAGTAAAATTTAAGAATATATGAGTGTGCAGGCTGTTCCAACCAAACCTTTCATCTTCTCTCCCTCTTTGAGATCCCTTCTTTGTCAAAATTTTCTCTTGCCTCTCCCATTTATCTGTTGTGCAGTGTTGATGAGTTAATCATCTTGCACCACATAACATTGACAGAAAAGTATAATTGCAGTTACATAGTATGAATTCAATGGTTGCTTCACTTTGTGGAATTTGCTAATATCCATAAAAGACAAAAAAGTACTTTTTTTTACACATTTTAATAAGGGTACTACATGTTTCACCATGATATCCCAGACAGGAAATAAATATCTAAATCATGTCTATAAATGTCTATCTATAGATGATCTCCCAAAATATATCTATCAGATCATATATTTGGGAGCCAATCTATTAGACATACATAGTTATTTCCAGCACCATTCAGCAAATAGATATCTATCCATAGATGCTCTACCAATAGATATCTTTAAATAATATATATAGTTATAGATATATTTTGGTAGATATCTACCATAGATATCTATTCATCTAATTATCAATATCTATTAGATATCTATTTGTTGTCTGGGATGGTACCTTATGAGGATGCTGTTTGTCAACGAAAGGCACAAACATTATTATTAAACTTATTAAACTCTGTGGAAAAGTACATTGTTCTTCTATTATGGATATTGTATAGTAGTTTCAAATGTTGATCTAACAATATTGTTTGTTCATCCTAAAATACCCTTGTGGTCACCAGTAAAAAGATATCTCATATCTCCCTAACCATTGGGCCAGGAGTAAAGATTGAATAGATTGTGATATAATGTGTAAGAAAATTTTCTCGAGTCATTTCATATTCTCCTAATGGTGCATGGGTTCCGGAAATGTTTATTATTGACGGCTGCCATATTCATCAACCAATTTTTAGTATTTCTCACCCAGGACTTTTTTGAAAATTCATGTATTACTATTGAATTTGCAAAATCCATCACACCTACCCGGCCAATCGTCTCTTACTATTTAATAGCATGATGACAAGGAGTAGAGCATTCAATTAATGACTGAAAAGACAGGATATAATTAGGTAGTTATTTCTGAATACCACCGCTAAAAAAAATAAAGTTGTGATTTTCTTAAGATGTGAGAAAAACTATTTTTGAGGTGGCATGATACACAGGAATAAGAACTGGATCCCATGCCTAATATATTAAATGCCTCAGAGTTTAGTCTGAATATCCTAATCCACCAAATAAGTTGAAAATCATGGTAATTTATTTTGTTCCTAAAGCTAAAGCAACAAAAATGGCATTAATCATTTGAAGTAAGAACAAAGTATTTAACTTTAAATCATTCCTACAAGGTTTCTTTATGATTAAATTTTTAATGGAGAATATAGTTGTAAGGATTATCCATCATTCACTCCATTGTGTTTTTTTTTCTTTTGGTTCATGTATTGGATTTTTTTATAAAGTTGTATCAATCACTTTGTCACAAATATAACATTTCCTTAAAAAGTTATGTTTATCCTTACTTATGTTTAATTTTTTATGTGAAGTTGCTCAGTAGTTACAAAATCATGTCATTATTAACAGGACTGGTCAGCCTAATATTTGCCATTACCTTCTTTTGCGTGTCGTAAATCAAGTTTGAATTAATAATACTGAAACTGAATTATGATGAAATTAATTCTTATCGTAGTGTTTGCTTGTTAGTTATGATGTTATTAAAGAACATTTTTCAGCATTTCATTTCGATTAACCAGGAGTAGGTAGTAAAATTAGTAATGTGTTACTTGACACTTCATATTCTGTAGTTGAACTACTTTTTTTAATAACATCAGTTTTTTTCTTAATCTTTTTTGTGTGTTGAGATGGCATGTAACTTGGTCATTCCTTGATTCAAAATACACATGTGTATTAATCCAACTCTTTACTTCGTAATGTATTAAAACGGCGATATGAGCTAGATTTGAATGATTCCTTGAGGCTTCACAAAATGTTATTGTTTCTTCCTCAGTTTACCAGTGAATATTTTTTTTTGTTCATGCCAAATATTATGAACCTTCCGAAGGAAACAATTTTTAACCCCTACGCTGTGGGATACATTCATCATCATCGTTTTGCCGTGCGACTGCAGAGAATACGTTCATGTACGAATGACGGCCGCCTTCGTACCCTCCCACCCCTAGACCCTCTCCAAATTTTATGGCTCTTACTTTCCAAAAAGTTTTGCCCAGTCACGCTTTTCTACTTTTCCGGAATGGGGTGCCCCTTTGAAGTGCCATTTATGGCGGATGCATTCCACCCGCCGAGATTTGGGAAATTGTTTTCTGATCCACGCTCGTCATTTTCCTTAGTTGTCGCAGAATTTCAGTAGAATGCTGGTTATAAATGAAAGCAATTACGTACAGTTTGGTTTCAAATTAATCAGAAACTAACAAGGAAAATAAATATGGAATTCATTTTTCGATATATTCCTTTGTGAAATGTTCTGACTATAGTCAATCATATCTCCACTATGCCCCCTGGGTTACGCAGTCAATAAGTGTCGTCCCGGGTCCGCCACCCAATAAACCTTTGTTGGAAATAGAAGGAAAGTGTGTCACGGTCACTTTTCTCCTGCACAGAGCCGAGGCACAAAGAAACGAGGCTCCCCGCAGCTGAATATAGCATAGTGGCTCGAATGAACAAAGATAATGCCCCCGTTTCCCTCACTTCATCTGTTTCAAGTAATCTCAAGTAAAGGTGTAATTAACACAAGGATACCATAAATTATCTTAATTCAAAAAAACCTTTTTGTTGAAAATGATATATTGTATTCATTACATTTTTTAATGCCTACTTCTTTTGGATAAAAAAAGTCTCTTGAGAAGGAATTGCGAAATTTTGGGACTAAATAAGTTGGTTACTTGCTTGTTCTGTAAGTACCTAACAATTTTCAGCATAAATCGAATTATTTTGATCATTATTTTTTTTACAGAGCATTCTTTTTAGTAATCATACATGCAAATGGGATAGTGCAAACTTTTAAATTTTGAAACATGGAAATAATGAACCTCAACTAACTTTGCAAACATTTAAAGTGGTCCTATATAATATGAGTCGTAATATGTATGTATAATTTAAGAGACCAAGGATGTATATTTCCCCTTCAGGACCTTATCTTTCATTCCCTTGATATTTATCTGCTTTGTTTTTGCATTTGTGCAGTATTGCAGACTGAACTCAGTAAAATATTCCATTCTCCTATGGCTTGACTTGCAGTGTACGAATATTATCAGAAAGTCAAGGCTAATTTCTAACCTCTCATTCCTTTTCTAATCAGAGAACTCTCTACTGATGTTCTTTTTCTAGGACAGCATTCTATCACTCGAGTCTTGATTAGCGTAAATGCTTGCTTTCATTATAGGGTAGGGGAACTGCAATTGGATATGCTTGCGCCATGAACAAAGAACTCAAGGATCACTCATAGACTTGTCACATGTCATACATGTATCTACATAATTGCCTCTTTAAATTTTGAAACATGGAAATAATGAGCGTGAAAATAACTTAACAAACAGTGGTTGCAAACTTGTGAGAATGTAGCAGTTTCAGTTGTCATCATTATCACATTACATGCATACTCAACAGAATAAGATTCACTAAAGGAAAAATGATTAGGAATAATTACTTACCTACCTGATGATAACATGTAAAACTTTGACTGTAAAATTGTCGATATGAATTATTTTTAAAATAATTTATACGAAAGTGCACAGAGGAGTAAGATTTCAATGGCAAATAGAGAATTTTTCATTCAGAAAGTGAAGTTTAAGAGAAAATGACCAGTTTAATAGTGTAAGAGGAGAAAATGTAAGGTTGCCATTCATAGATTCCTTATTGTAATATTAGCATGCTTTAAACATTTGTATAATCTAAAAAAGTTAAATTATGCCATTTTGCTGGCATTCCATGATGTATATTAAGTAGCCTGTTGCCCCTTTAAGTAGCTTGTTACCAGGAGTTGGATGGTATTTCTAAATTTGTACATAATTGGGATAAGATTAAATTATTAAATTGCATGAACAGTACCCACTCATTGTTTGCTAAAGCATGTTTCCTTCCCTCTCTCTTGCCTACCTCATACCCAGTGAACATATTTGGTGTAAGGATTCTTTTGGTAAATGACCTCTGAAGATTAATTATTCTGCTTAGGTAATTGATACATTTCTTCTAAGGTTCATGAGCCCAAGTAGTATGGCTCTACTTTCTTTAGTAATAGTAATTGAGTGATGTGTACATGCTGCAAATTATTTCAGGAAGTTTCAAATTTTTAAGTTAAATTTATCCATCTAGCATCTCCATCAATACAACGTCTGGTCCAAATCCAGCAGTTAAAAGGAGTTGCTCAAATCCTTCATATTGCTTTCTGGACTCTTATATATCATAAATGAGAAAGTCCATGTAAATACAATTTTTCGTTGTTAAACTAATTACAATCTCTTTTAAGTGGTGTCTCTAATGGAATCCATCTGGACTCCCATCTATGTAATGGATTCAAGGGGTCAGTTCAAATTGCCCTTTTGAATTTAAAAATACAAAAAGTATCTAGAAACCTACTTTCAGGTCAGTGCAATTAATAGGAAAAATGGTGTAACTGAGAGCAGCGTCTCTGATGAATAGTTAGCCTTAGTTTTGTAAAAATGCAGGTTTAAAAAAAAAACAGACAAAATGAGGTAAATTTTATGAAATTGTTGTATGTATAATATTAAACTAAGAAAGTTTCTGAGGCCTTTTTAAAAAGATTTCCTCTTCTCACTAAGTGGAATTGGCAGTCTTCATTTCATGTTAAATTATTAAGAGATTTATAATTTTAGCTGAAAAAGTTAATGATATTCTAATCTTGTTTGTTTCCTATTTTGTTTGAGGGAACATTAAATTTAATGTTAAATATTAAAACCTTTCCACTATCAATATTAATACTACCAATTAATTGAATATGAACATGTCACTGACCCATTTTATCTTTGAGTTACAGGCTTGAGATGGTGTAATAATATGAGTTTGTAAGTCTCAAGTTGGGTTCATTAAGTACTACCATTGAAATTGTCAGTGGAACCAATATAATAGTATTCTTTTAATGGTGACATGGACAGCTAAATTTATTGTTCAAAGCAGGTCTTCTGTATAAAACTATTGAAACTGACTTTTTTCTGTGAGGTGATTTTTTTAATGCAATTTTTTCTTGTTTTTGTAACTTTTGAGAATTTTTATATCCTAGTTTGTTTAAATCAATTATTGTCCATTTGTCTGCAACATTTGTTAAAATTATTAAAACTATATCTAAGATCAATCCCTTCTTAAACCTAGATTGTAGTATAAATCTAATTTGCAAAGGAATCTTGCAACCGAGAAAGTTTATGATATGGCTGCATAGCTGTCACTTTTTTATTTTGGGTATTCATATGTTACCAGTGTGCATAACGATTGTTCTACAATTCAGCCAGAGCTTCCATTTTTTTTAGAACTATTGTTTTTCTAGTTTCTTTTAATGTAATATTTTTTATTATTACTCTCTATGATATTTAAATGACACAATGTAACGTATGCTGCTCCGTTTGGCAATTTTATGTATGAAGTAAATCTGAAATGTGTAATGTCTTTATGCTGAAGCAATAATTTCTGAAAGCCTTTTGGATAAGAATTAGTAGTAATGGATATATAGTGGATAAGAAAACTTACCTGCCAATTTTAGTCACTAAGCAGGAGAATCACAATTACATTTCTGGACAATCTTGTCCAAATTCAAAGCACATCAACAACAAGAATTGCAATAATGCCTCATACAAGAGAAAATATCAAAATATTTTTTTTGTAAAATTTGATACTTTTTTGTACATTGCCATTGCCTATGTTCAAATAAAAATCTCATAATATTTGTGACAGTTGTATGATTTGCATTTTTATTATTAACAGTTGTTCATTCAGTTGTGAAATAATGTTTACTCTTGAGATATTAAGATATATCATTTGTATTCACTATGATTTAATATATAATTTCGCCTATTATTGGGTTAGCAGATAGGTCTTTTATGGCTATAAACTATTATATGTACTATGTTATCCATACCATATAATTTCTAATGTACAACCTATATTTGTTGTTATAGCAATGGGCTACTCTTCATCTGAACTGTTTATACCTTTTCCTCCTCTACCTTCCTTACATAACATTCTTTTTTTCATGGCCACTTATTTTCCATTCTTTCTTTCATTACCTATTAATATGTTTTTGTGTTGATATATGGCCTCCTTAATCATGGGAATACCTAAGACCAACCTCATAAGACATATATGAATTCAGCTATGGAATACCCGGATAAATCATTATGATACCTTATAATGCCCCATAATCATACCTCAGCGGATCAATACAAATATAATGGTGCTAGATCATTGGAATAAATGTATTGTACCTAGGGGAGAATATTGGAAAAAATAGTTTGGTAATTAAAGCAGTACTTTGTAGCTTTACCAACCAATCTCATAGAGATGAAGAGTGAATTACAATATTAAGTGGCAGCCCACATTGTCTTGTGATGTATATCAACAAAAGTCAAACTTTTAACTGATGGTTTGCCATAATATTCTCATTACATACTCGTTACTCCTTCATTGATGAAGTATATATAATTATTTATTATATGTGTATATATATATATTGGTTCGAACACTAGTGGAACGTACAGAGACACAGGACACAAAAAGAAAGAAACTCACAGTGGT
>WURS02455009.1:0-13949 GCA_011762765.2 Rhinocypha anisoptera
CAGGTATCAACCTATGCACTTGAAATGTCAAAAATTGTACATCTCAAATATTTATTTGTTTTATTGTGATAATTTCTTTAAACTAACTAATATGTTTATAGGAAACAGTTTAATTATTAAAATTACTTATTTCATGTTCATAAATGAAAAAAAAAACTGATTTATTTGGACATACATTCTGTCAACGTCGTTTATATTCATACATTGTTATTACTGCACTATAAAGTTGGACGCAAACTCGTCAGTTTTTTCGATTGGAAATAAATATCCATAGCTATGAATAATAAAATATATTGCACTTATTATTAATTGGAAAGAAATGCCAAGTGGCAAGCATTACTTTTGGAAAGGACTGAGAATGTATATCAACAAAGGGTATCACAGAACCGAAATGGAGGCATCATGAGTGCGACGTTGCCACTTTTATGCCTTGCAATTGAAGAAAAACGTGGAGCAGCTGAAATTTATAATAAATATTTCATGTACTATTCTCTGAATTATTTTTTTAATTGGTGATGTCAAGTAACAACACAATTATTTATTACCCTTAAAATTTTCAGTGGTTTGGTATTATTAGTTACATGGTTAATTTCTTTTTAAAGCTGTAGAATCACATAAAATCAGCCATTTCACATAAGAGTGCATGTTAATTTCAAACTTCGATATCTTTCGAAAGATCTTCTGAATCGTTTTGAAATTCAGCAGTTTAGTTACTTATTAGAAGGTTCAACCAAAGTTTCATCGACTTGTCATTATTTCAATTTATAGCAATACATCTTTAAGTGGGCGGGAATGATAACCCCAAAGGGTCCTAACGTGTTTATTTATTCCGGGTCGGAGCCATTTGTCAGCATTTCAATGGGAATCTGGGGAAAAGGTGAGATCTTCCCACAGTTGTGGTTGCGGGGGAGGGGGATGTGGGAGGAGAGCCGTCAATTGAGGTCACCTCTCGTCACGTCCCGCAGGAGGAGGAGGAGGGAGAATCACTGTTGTCGGGGTCCACGGTAGGAAGCCCTTCAGGATTTCAGGGGATCGGGGTGGCGGCGGGGGGCCGACGAACGACGAACGGGTTACACCTCCAAAAGTCTTCTCGGGAAAAGAAAAAGTGAAATGGAGATGGTTCGCAGGTGGGGGTGCGCGAAGATGAGTTTGGGAGTGGTTGGTGGGTAAGGGGGGTAGCCGGAAGGGTGTGGGATCGGGGTTCCAGGAGTTTGGGAGACGAGTTGGCTAGAGAAATACACCGTTGGATTCACAGGAGGGAGGGGATGGGATACTGCCATGTGGGGCCAGAGGAGGAATCTGGAGGATGGAAGGTTGGTTGGTTGGTCGGTGGAGGAGGAGGAGGTTAATGCATTAAAATAAAGGCCTGAACCCCGATTGGGGAAGCTCGAGGCAATGAGCTCAAGTCCCGTGAGTTAACAGTCGAAATTTTTTCCATTAGGAGAAACGGGTCGCACTAGAAAGTCTGCAACGGAAACTCAGCCGTGGTTTTCCCTAAGGCAGTGATTATTTCTCTCAACTTTCGTGCCTGGGTCATCTCAAACGATGACCCCCATCAGGAATGGAGTCTGCAATGAAAGTCGAAATATTTAAAGTAACGTAAGCGATATTATTATGACAGTTTTTGCAGGAAAATGTAACCTCACGATGTATTTTATGGATTCAGGCGTGACTGTGTTGAGCCAATACATTGTATATGGAACAAATAACATAACGTAGTAATCCATAGTCACCTGAAGATGAATGGACAATCTCACGACAGAGGATTCAGTAAAGTTATGTACCGCCGATGAGTTTTAAGTATTGCTGTAGTAGGAGAAACATTAAAAATCACTCTAGGAATTTTCTTTGGCCAAATTCATTAATGAATCATAAGTAAAGCAAAAATGAGATATGTGTTAAGGAATCTGATTTAATTATAAATGCTCGTCGATATTTTTCAAACTAAAATCGGTAGTTTGTGTTAACACCGAGTGTAAAAATAGATTATTTTCTAAATAGATCGTATGGCCTAGTTATGGTTATTTATCAACTTAAAACGTAAAGTGAGAAATATCGAGTCGCTTGAAATGAAAAAAATTATACTTTTAATTCGTTTAACGTTCCAAATTTATATACATGCATATTTATTAAGAAAAGTTTAATAATTTTATTTTTTATCAGGAACTAATGCGATCTAACTGAAATTATAAATATTGTAAAGAAAAGTATAATGAAGTATATATTTTTTCTGCATCGCCATTTTGCTGTCAAAATACTAGTTTTCGGAAAAATATATATGTTGCTCCTGATAGTATTTTTAAATTCACCAAGTAGGTAGCAGATGGTTTAATTTTTTTGTTTTAATATTGTTTGAATGCTTCACAATTAATAGTTTTTCTTTGAAAATAATGACTACGTAAACCTGTAAAACTAGTTAAATCGAAAAAATATTATGATCAAGCAGGAAATGGGGAAGCTTTGCAGCTCAACTTAACTTGGAGAATATGCTTCTAGGTATTCTTTATGCCAACCTAACGTTATTGGAGAATTCTCCTAAGTGGCTCCTGCGAGAGACATTTCTACGCGACCCAATGGGGCAGTTTACCCGTTAGGAATCCAAAAACGCAGCATCAGCTAAAGATTTTCTTCCGTATGAAAGCCATGTTACAAAAAATATTAGGGTAACGCAAAAGGGAATTCATTTTTTATTCAACAGAATTTCCTTCTAGCTCAGGGAGGAGCAAGAGAAGGGCAGCTGCTTGTATGCTCAACAGGAACAAACGCCCCAAGAGTAGCTCCTACGAACCAAATTGAAGAATAAATTTCAAGTAATATCATCACTTTTAAAAAAAACTGCCACGTAACTATGCAATCTATCAAGTAATATTCAAATTGTGCTTATAAATGCAAGAAATGTTACACCACGCATATTCATACATCAAAGGATGACAAAAAACCTCCAAGAAAAAATGAAAAACTTGAAAAAGAAGTAGTCATGAAATTTTTGGCCTTACCTATTTATTATTCTTTCCGAAAAATTGATGGATGATTATTTATTACCTAATTTATTATTTGGTACAACTAATAAAACCGTAACGTCAAATATAACATGAAATGTTTCATAAATACTTTTCAAACCAGTATTCCTGATAATAATTGAGTTTTCCAAGGTAAATAATGTGAAATCCTTCACGAAAATGATTTTATTTCTCATTGTAACGATTCCCCTTAGAAGAAGAGTTCTATTTCCTCAAAGTTACACATGTTCTAAAATTAGGTTCCGAAGGTTTTTTGCCATTATACTTTCACACCACCTTTTTCTCATTTTATGATAGTTGATGGAATAACTTTAATGCAGAATTATGCTGAGAATGAAATCCACAGACCAGTTAAGAAACATTTTTAAGAGCCGATGTAAAGATTGCCTTGCGGATGTAATTTAAATGAAGACGATATATACGGAGTTGACGTATCCTGTGTTCCGAGGATTTTGGGGAGTCTATATAAGAAGGCACCGTGGTGGGAAACGACAGCAGACGCAAGCCAAGAATAAATAAGAGAAAGGTATTTGAGAACAGAATGTTCGTAACAAACTATTATTCCACAAAGCCACTCCAGAACAATTCGCATATGAGTAGCCCTTGTTGATGTTAGTTGGACATCATTTGAAATTGAGAGGCTAAAACTTATCTAATTAACAAAATATTTTTAATAATATGTAATATAATTTAATTTTTTTAACTTTTAAAAGTGTTGTTTTACAAAATTTACAAATATTTTTAAGATGGTCTACTTATATCAACTGCTCTTATCTTTCGTTAAGGAAACAATACTACCCTTTTTCAACCAGCGATCATAGTTATTACTATTAATATCTAGCTGTTAACTCTTGGACTAGCAACTCCAACACTAATATGCCTCTTACATCCTCTCCATTCTCCAATCCACGCCATCCAAGCTCGGAATAAGCAGAGGAAAACTTCCCTCTTCCTGCAACACTTCGCCACTCCCCCATCCCATTACAAAGACCGATGCCTCTCGGAGAGGGGACACCATCTCTATCGGAATGGAGGTATGAGAGCCCTATTTTGCTTGGCAGGAAAGAGATGGGTTATAAAGAGAGGAAAGCATGAGGGTTTGGAGGAGCTTGGCCGGAGATAGGGGACAGCCTCTTTGGCGTGGAGGAGGGGAGTAAGGGGGAGGCCGGCCGGACCCGAGTCATGAAATGGGTATGTCCCATTTCGCGGGATGGTGTACGAGGGGGTTCTCGGCCAAGGTGGGCGGGATCTTTGCGGGAGGATGATGGGTCTGAGTCTTTGAGGGTTCGGAATGGGGAGGAGCGAGAGGGTCGACGGGAGGAAGGGGCAGAGCAATGAGTCTTAAAGGAGAAGAGTAGACATCGAGCGCGGGGGGATGATGGTGTCGAGACGAGGAGAAGAGAGAAGGGTGGGTGGAGGATGGAATTCCCCTAGGAGAGTCCCCTCTAAATAGTGTGCATTAGATGAGTCGACTTAAGAGAACGAGAAAGGGGGAGGGATGAAAATGTGAGGAGGCGGAGTGGAAGTGGAGGGCGGAATGGCCGAAGAATCGGCCGGGGAACGGGAGACGGAGCGAGAGGGGAAGGGAGTGGAGTGGACTGGGTAAGGGTCGAAGGAGAAGGCCGGCTGGAATATGCAGGAAAATTGCGTGGGTCAGGTTATATGCTGCAAGATCAGAATACTGAGGGCATAAAGACAAGTAGCTGTAAAATTGGAGGGGAATAAATATAATAATGCTTGCCTCTGACAAACAGCTCCTGGATGATGCACTTCCAGGGCACCATGGTATTGATCCGTGAAGGATCTCCAAAACACACTATTAGACGCACATTATCCCAATTATATAATGAAAGACCACCTTAGTTATTGCCCGTGCAACATAATGAGCACATAAATAGTAGTGCTCATCATGTAGGCCAATTGAAGCAGGCACAAAACACGGAATTCCTTACAAAAAACAGGATATCAATTTATTAATCTTTAATAATAAAAATATTTTGAATTCACATTCTTTTGAGCTCTGCAAGACTCATAATTACGACCGCATACCACGAAACAACAAATTGAACTCTCCAAGGGATACAATTTTAGGTTAGGTAATTCTCAATAAAATAATTAAAAATTATGGTAAAATTCTTTCTTCTAGGTGTAATATTGTTTATTTAACCTGTATAAATTTTAAATTCACTATTTAAGCCTCAAATGAGAAAAAAAATTTCGAAGCTTCCTGGTTTAATTTTGTAAAATACCAGTCCCGTCTTATTCAATACTCATGGATAAATAAAATGCAGAATGCAAGTACGTATTTACCTTGGACCAAAGGTGGGCCAAAAGAAAACGGCAAATAATAATGGTTTGACAAGTCCGGAAGGGAAAAATTATTTTACTTCTGTACACCAGTATCAGAAACTAAAACATAAATTCAAGGAATGTTTAATAGGAACAATCATTTATAAGCTTTATATATCTTCTTTTTCCTAAAGGGTTCCTTGTCGATTTCTCTTCAAACTCGCTTGTTAATCCCTTCTTATAGCTGATTTTTCATTGAATGTATTACAATTTACTTGATTCGTAGCAACAAGAAACGATGGAATTCTTATAGGACCTCTGTTTGGATGTGTTTGTCCAAAATTATGTCCACATATAGTGTATTTGGCTCACCTTTGATTGTTCTAAATTTTATCCTTTTTTAATTTGAAGGAACATTTTTGGAAAACAGTCAAACCATTTAATAAAAGAATAAATGAACAATATATACCATAAAATCTTTATTCTATTAAACTTTCAGTTAAATATAAAAATATTCATCCTAGATTCAAATCCTACAGTTACACCTACGTGACTATTTCAACAGAGACATGAACGATTTTCATCGTACTTAAGAAAAGTTTTTGATAAAACAAATTCCAATGTTTCTCTTCATTCTACGGAAACTATCCGCATAGAGCCAAATTTTGCAGCCACAGGCTTCCTAAAAATCCATGTCGCCTGCAGCAATCGTTTAAAATGTTTTCACCTACCTCCTGCCTCACCCTTCCCTGACACGTACGAACCGCGAGGAAACAATTCCCAAAAACACAACCCAAGGCGAATCTCGCAGGAGGATATTGTCACGTGTGCTTGTCATGCCCGGGCCACTGTTACGGACTTGTTCAATCAACACGTCAAAACAATACCTGGGTATGGAAAACAAGCAAACAGCTTCCGTCGAACGAAGGTGAGTTCGGACGCGGGAAATGGAAAACAACTACACCACGAGTATTCTAATTGAAAAGTATGCGTGGAAAAATATTTGACATAAGGAGATTGAGAACGGGAGAAGCCGATGAAAAATAAATACATTTAATTAAATCTAGGTAATATGTCCATTCCTACTAGGGAATATATACCATTCTTGAAAAATAAAAACCTGAGCTGATATCTTCTATGAATACTTGTGTCTTGATATAGAAAATTAGCAATAAAGTATAATTGTAAGTAATAAATTAGAACGCAAAATCCAATTTGTCTTGGATTGTTTTATAACTCAATCGTGAATCTTGAAGTTTTTGTAATTATTAAAATTTATGAGTGTCAATGTGTCAGCCTCGTAATCAATATTAATTATAATTTAAGTCACTTAAAAAGAATATTCAATCGATTAGCAAATGTGTTTTAATTTACAATAGAGTATACACTTCATAAAGTCCGTGTGTCAAAAAATTGAAAAGCGAATGTACCAATCATCTACGGTCTGTCGCACTCGTAAAAGAACAAAATGTTGCCTAGGAAAATAACAAAATGTACACAACATTTTCTCTTGGTCCAACCGCGCAGTATACAGATATACTAATACTTTCTATAAGCACAATCAATCATTCCGAAAAAAAATAATAATCAATTAGTATGACAATCAAATAAAGCGTTATGTTAACTGACGTTATGTTGGCTGAGTGTTTTCAAGTGAAGCATAGAAAAAATTTTCCAAATTTATTTACCGAGAGAAATAGCTGAAAATGGTAAATTGAGGGAAGAACACCCTACCTTTTAACCTGGCCAAAACAAATAGCATGGGATCCGGTTGTGAAACCTCATCATCGATATACCACTAATATTCATGGAATACTCAAATCGGAATTCATCGTAAAATATGGAATCTCATCTGCCATAAAAAAATTCAATGCTCAAAATTTTCTCGGGGAAAAAATGCCCTCCCCAAATGGAATTTTTTCCGAGGAGGTTTTTGAGAAAGAAATGTTGTTTACCGACCCCATTATTGCTTTCCATCGATCTCCCGAGGAGGTCGCCGCACCCTATCGGGGAGGTACTGATGCTCGATATTTTTTTTCGTCCGGGAGAAACGGAGCGTTGGGAGTACCGTGGCGGGGGCGGATGAAGGGATGATGAGTGATGAGGGGGAGGTGGGGGGGGGGGGTCGGAGGGAAGGTAGGCGGGCGAGGAATTAGGGTGAGGGGCCACGGATGGAAGGAGGACACCTGAATGCTTCAATAGTCGAACGAAGTGATGGGGGCCATTGATTTCTGAAAATTGCCTTGAGATGAAAAGCATTACCGGAAAAAGGAGGAGAGGGATAAAACGAAGGAGAGGTTGTATAAATCTTCGCAAGCAGAGGCAGGACAAGTACCGGGGAAAGAACGGCATGTTCTGCCTACTAGGGGATAATATTTCAGTGGAAGCTACGGTAAGAGGAACTTTGGCGGAAGGGGGGTGATGTTGATATAATTTGATGCAAATTCTACCTGCAGTAAGGATGATGACGACTCGAAACCAGCATTTGAAATAGTCTATATTATAAAGCCTAAAAAATGCTTTAAAAAGGATTTGGTCGGGCTTCAATGGGGAATCTAACCAAAAGAATTAATCATTCAGTAAAATCGTGCTAATGAAATCTAATTTTCTGTTTTGGAGAAGCATCTCATTAATGACTGACGCTCTGCTTGAAATGACGTCTATACTTGAAGTGCTTTCACGATCACTTATGAATTAAAAGAAAAATCAATGTGATGAAAGCGTTTTTATGGACCAGTGATTAAAATTAATACCCACGAATGTTAGTTCAGGTAACTCACTTAAATGGAGGAATAAATTTCAACTTGAAAAATAAATTAAAACTCAACCCATACATATATACTCTGTGATAATTTCCCATCGAAATTAATTAAAGCAAGTAACTGGGTAAATATTCAATTAGCGAGGCAGGAGTTTATTCTAACTCACGTAGGATTTTGTTTTTCTAGACGAACATCGTCAACGGAGTATTACAGAATTGTTGATAGCCAAACTTAGACGCCTATCACGAAATAGATATTAATCTCCCAACAACTTTGGAATCACGGGGAATGCGGAATGACTAGGAAAGCACGCAGGACGTAGGGAGCGTAAGAGACAAAGAGAGCGACAGGGCGGAAGTCATATTAGCCGAGGACGGCGCTCCTGGCTGCAAGGACGCATATGGCGGGGACGAAATGGAAAAATAAAGAGAGGAATATGGAGGGCGATAGGAGATGAGTGGAAATAAAACACGAGGAATAAAAATTCGTTGAGTGAGAGAGGTAGGAGAGATGGGGGAGTGTGTGTGTGGAGGTGGTGTAAATGAAGGAGGGGGAGAAAGTTCCATTTGCACGTATAGTGAGGGAGAGTGCAGCTGGTTGGAGTGGCGAGACAAGTTTGGAACAATGGAAACGAGAAATGCGAAATGGAGGTGGGGAAAGCGATGAGATTTGATCGGATATGAGAATAGTCAGGGGCAGGGCGAGGAGAGGACAGGGGAGCGGAAGGGGACTTGAGAAGGGAATTAACAGTGCCAGCAAGATTTGGATGGAAAAAAATGGGAATGCATACTTTTTTGATGGAGCTGTACCGAAAGGGAATGCAGAAATTTATGCCCCCTAAAAGTATGCAAATAGTTAAATCTTAATAGTTATAAAACTCCTCTCTTCTCTTCTAGTGTCAGATTTTATTTACTGCTGTAATTTATATCTAAAAATTTATGATGAATTCCAGTTTTAAATTTCCACAGCGCCACGACAACATGCTTAGTAATGTAAGGAAGCGGTTAACTTTTCCTTGGAATATTTTATCTCCAACAGCTCCTCCTTGAAAGTTTTTAAGAACGGTTTAAAATACATCGTTACTCTCGTTACGTGTAACCAAAATATTTGGCAATCCTATTACAAATTTCACGTCTCAATTAAAAACATTTTCCTCATACAAATGTGCTACGTAATGATTTACAGCTAATAATTGGTAAAATTTCTTTAGAAAATGTTGAAGAGCAATGGTGTTCCTTCACTAATGCAGAACAATAACAACATAAATAATATAAAATAAATATAACATAATCTGAATGACTTACGATCTTAAAGTTTGTAAAAATACTGCCTTCTCCATATAAATATTTATTACACGGCTGGTTTCATTATTTAAGTAATATTATCAGATTTTACTTACGTATATCTTATACGTATGTAAGACATATATAAGTACATAAGTACGTATGTACTTATATGTCTTACTCATTATACTTATGTAATGAAACAGGTCATGAAATAAGCATTTATGTGGAAAAGGAAGTGCTTTTGCAGCATTTGAAATCATGGAGTTCCACAAAATAGAACAAAAAGTCTTTTGGTTTTATGATATATTTAATATTTCATAATATTCATTTTTAAAAATAACCTAAGAATGAAATTGGTCCGACTGTCAATCAGTATTTCCCATACATTTTATTTCGCCGTGTGACATCTTGAAAATATATTTTCGTTTAACTTACAGTAACAATTAAAAGTTTTCAGTTTACATTTTAAAAAGATCATGGAAAAAACTCACTAATATTCTTGTGATAATCGAAATTTGAACATAATGGGACAAATGTGCGTACAAAGAAGAAGATACACATAATTCTTGGGTTTTTTATATAGATTTTAGGTATATTAAAAAAAAATGATATTGACAACAGATTAAAACAAAGATATTAGACGAAGGAATCTGGGATTTAGGGTAACTCCGAAAATATTAAAAGCCAGGGTTAGACGTTGCTAAAAAGAATTAAACATTTCTAAATTAAACATTTCAACGAAGTAAAGATTTACGGAAATACTAAAAATGGAAAACGGTAAAGTTAAAAATGTTAATCCAACCCTATTATTTCCGTTACATGTGGAACTCTTTCTGGGGAGTGGGGGAGAAGCGGATGAGTGGCAGAACGGACGGTGAGTGGAGGGGGAGAAGGTTTCGTGTGCCCCTACCGGCTTGTTCGCCAGCAGTAAGGATTTTGGTGGTCTTACGTCCTCCCTGTAACGCACAATGGGGAGGTTTGAAAGGCCAGCAAGTAATTAGTCATGTTAGGAACTGGGATTGAGAATCCTTGCAGCAAGATTGAGGGCTTGAGAGCGAACGAGAGGGACAGGCCACGGGATTGTATTGGCCAGAGGCAAGAGTCGGACAAGGAAAAGAGAGAGAACATTTTTAAGAAGAGCTGCTGCCGGGGTTGGGAGTGTGAGGAATCGGGTACAATGGATCCACGAGGCAATTGGCTTTTGACTGAAACAGGAAACTGAACGGAGGGATTCTGTTCGAAAAGAAGAAGATTGTACGGAGAAGAGAAAACGAGTCAGAGAGTAGGAGATAATGGAGGGGACCCTTGCCGGTGAGGGAAGGGCTAAGTCAGTGAATGAAGGGTGGTCAGTGAGGAAAATGAGAACGCAGCGGATCAGAAGGGGATGATCCAAGAAAGGAACGAGACGGTAATTCTTTTTATGAAATTCTCTCTTCCATTTCGAATTTAATTTTCAGCGAAGATAATTGAAAAATGCACTTCATTTCATTTGTAGAGTTTATTTAATTAGTTAATCATGGTAAAAAAGAATTTCAACACATAATCATGTCAATAAAAATAAATAAAATTAATTTGGCATAAATAAATTGTTAAATTTATGCCATTTGTCTGAAGCATTTTTTATTAAAATAATGTTAAACCACTTCTAAGGAAAATATTCCAAATTCAATATATGCATTCACAAGCGTCAATAAAACCTATAGTCACTCGTATATGCACAAATTTTCGAAAGGTAGTTGTCTTTTACTTTCATATCTATCTACCGGGGAATGAACAAAGCACTGTCCGGGAATTCGGGCACTCTTACAAATATAAGTGCCGTATTAACAACTTGTATTATTTTACTTTGATTCAGCGGAAAGGATGAAAAATGGTCTTTCAGCCAATAAGATATAATAACCATAATTTCATCAGGAATATTTTCAATAAAAACGGGTACTGCATCTAGAGGAGTAAAACCCTCGGGATAATCATGAAATTATTGAAAAAATAAACAGATTTATATAAATAATTTATAATAACCAAGTAAATACAACAATAAATTACCACAAAACGTTTGCTTTAGAAAATATGTAGACGAATAAAAAATAAGAAATTACCCTTTCTTATAGATTTTATTACAATATAACATTGAAATTTTTATGCCCTTAACATTCCCTACGTCATTCCCTGCTACAGTCTAAGCATTTGAATGGTTTTCGCTCTCATTTAAACGTCCCATTTAAATGTTTTACAATTTTTATTTCCCGTTACAGCCAAACTTCGAAAATAATTTGGATTAAATTTTAACAGAAAATTTTCTACTACATATATATTGCTAAAAATTTTGTACTTTCTTTTTCCATTCGAATCTAATTTATTTTACCTTATATTTTATAAAATTACGCATCATACACATACGTATTAATGTCGAATGTTATTATAGGATTTTAAGTGCAAATTTCCTTTAAAGTTTTAGCTTAAAGGAGAAACAATTAAAATATTGCAAAGTGATTTTTCTTAATAGAAAGCAACGACAGTGTGGATATCCTAATATTCGGTGGTGGGAGAAGATATAAATGAGGGTAATAAATAATAAGGTTTTCGAAAATCCACTGAACATGGGGAAAACGAATTAGACGAACCTAAGAGAGGGTGATGACAGTTCGGCCAACCACCCGATGCCACATTCTCTCGCTGAGTGACGCGAAGAATTTCGTGAGGGGAAGCAAGACAGAAGAGTGAGACAAGGCTTGAGAGAGGCACATTTCACGGAAGAAGAGGCCCCACATTTGACTGTAAGCCTGGAGGGAGTGAATCAAGGCAACAAAGAGCGTCAGTGTGTTTTGCGTGGACACGAGCAGGAGGAGAGGAAAGGAGAGATAGAGGGAGAAAGTGCGAGCTTTTAAGGGTCGAAAACCCGTTGAGATGCTGCTAACTAATGGGTTGCAGCGGTGGCGGGAGCATAATGGCGACTCGGATAAGAGTGTACCCACGCGGCGGGGCAAAAAGAGTTTTAAGTATACGCCCGCCGCCACGTAGTCCCTCACCTTGCTCTCCTCCTGCCCCTACACACCACACCGCCCATTCAATTAGAATTCTACTCGCGTTGAATTTGAGCTTTACGAACCTCGCCGAGAGCGTGGAGGAAAGCACTTTCGCCCGGTGCTCCACTTTTGGGATTAAGCTGATTAATGTCGCGAGTATTCATTCAATCGCCATCTGCTGAAGTCAGATTGGACGCCGTGATTCCTGACTATCGTAGATATCCTCTCCAGGTAAATGATGTGAATCACATTCTATCTCTCTCTCTATATCGCTCTCTTGCTGTTGGACCTGGAATCGTTGATAATGAGCACCGATTCCATCCCTTCCGCAAATGAAATTTATTTTATTAAATGAATTTTAAGAATTATTCTCATTGATATTTCAATTCACTTATGTCGTATGCCAGTAATTAGCTGTTTCTTAAAGTTTAGTCAATTTTCTGTGTAAATTAAAGCGTTGGGACGTTGACCCGAAACATTTTGTCTACCAGAGACAATAAGATTCGGAGATTTTGAAAGATTTTTTTTTTAAGTCAAAGATACTTCTCTCAGATAGGCTTATTATCAGCTCATATTTGTAAGTGGAAGTTTATATCTGGGAGAATCATAATGCATCTAGAATAATAATCCGTCCAAAATACGTTTTTATTTGGTACACTATTTAAGTATCAAAATATTTCACTATTGAATTTTTTACCTGTTTTGGAACCACGGTTTCCATTGGAAGATCCGTTACCCTCAAGGCGTGGATCGAGGAGTGACCAGGACCAATAATTTCGACACCCCATTTACGTGCAGGGTTGAAATAATTGAATATAGTATTACTCAAAGTTCATATTTTGATTATTTAGTTCCCAAATTTTGTGATAAAAACATACCATGCTTCTGTAGGTTTTAAATTTTTCATCGCCGATAAAATTATTGATTTTCGTCAGTAGAGCAATGTCGTAATAACGGAACGATCGTTAGGGTTGATTTTTCGATTTGGCTTCAAACGGGCAGAGAGGATTTAAACAAATATTCAGCGGAAGTGAATTGTGAATTGGGGGGAGGGAGTGGATGCTATTTCTCCACTGAAGTTGTCCATCCGAACGAGCAAAGCGTAAACAAAACGAGCGCCGGTATTTTCAAATCACGTCATGAAAAACAATTTAATTTTACCCGTATAACTTGCGGCGGGTCTTTTTTTCCATATTTTGTCACAATGGCGTTCACGAATTAATTTGCATGCTTTATTATATATTTGCTCGTATCACCGAGGCCGTGTGAAAAAAATATATCCGTATCTATCCTTTGGTCACACTCACTCGAAAGCTCGAATATTTGGAGGGCTGATTATCATTCACCGCGTACGAGCATTTGTCTTTTCGCCTCGTCCGCAAAAAGACGAGGGCGCGCTGGGCCGTCTGCTATCATTCGGGGTAAATTATTCTGCCTCCACTGCTCCATGGGGCGCGCCTCGCACCCCCCCCCCCCCCCCTCCCCCCCCCCCCCCCCCGTCCCCCCCCCCCCCCCCCTCCCCCCCCCCCCCCCCCCCCCCGCCCCCCCCCCCTCCCCCCCCCCCCC
>WURS02455020.1:0-13948 GCA_011762765.2 Rhinocypha anisoptera
TCCCATAATCTGAGCTTATATAGCAAAAGCCCAATTTATGCTGGTGTAAAATTTCTAAATCATCTACCAACTGAACTAAGAGAAATTACCAATTTTTGACTATTTAAGACTAAACTCTATCAGTACCTGATTAATAGTACTTTTTATTCTATTGAAGAGTTCATGTCCTATACTATATGATTGTGTTTCTGATGCTGTTTTTTTAATATGAATTTTTATATTTGACTGTCTATAAATTTTCGAATTTTCCTATATTACTATTATTATTTTTTAAAAATTGCATTAAGAATTGTTTAGTAACCAATGTTTTTCCTTCTTTTAAAGAATACTGTAATTATTAACTTGAATTTATTAATGATGAATGACAACCCTTATTGGGTTGTATGTCCTTTGTAAAAGTAATGGATAATACTATCCTCTTGACATGTCCTACATTTGTATAAAACAAATCCTGGGATAAATAAAATATTATTATTATAAAATATTGATTATACTGTCATCCACTTCTGAGTTATGTTTAAAGTTCCAAGACTCTAGCTCATAGGGAAGTTACTTTAAAATTGATTCCCAACTTTGACCCGAACAGACAGACAAGAGTGATAGTTAATAAAAACATGGTAAAAATAAAAAAGGGTAATGAGTCAAACAAAAAAGAGTAGAAATCGGTAGTGATAAAGAAGAATATCGTTTATATATTTATTGTTCTGAATCTTGTGGAGAATCAAAGACACAAGAAATATGGATCCAATATACAGTAGAACATATTTTGGGGATATGAAAATTGTGTTGGTGGTGAACAAATTTTTTGTGTAAATTGCAACAGCAATGCATATTAAGATTAACTTTAATTGTCATTAGTTATTTTCAATTGAAATTGAATTTCAGTATAGTTTTTATTTATGTTCAAAACTTAGTATTATTATTAATTACAATTAAATAATATTATCATTTGAATGTATTATATTTTAAGTATTCTTAATTGTAAAATAAATACCTGAAATGACTTAGCTCATCTATATATCAATTTAATAGATGCACGTACTAGCCCCCGTACAAATTTTGACAATGTGTGGACTTGCTCTGTGCGCGGGGGGAGTCCATACATGACTTCAGTAATTGTAGTTTTTTAAATACCCAATAAAAATGACTTAGCTAAGTAAACTAATGATTAGCTGAAGATATTAGTAATACACTGGCATCCAAAAATAAATAAGAAATGTAACTGAAAGATTAAAAAAATCATTAAACGAAAAGTGCATGGACTAATCCCAGTCTCCCCTACTGTGGTAGAAGGGTTATTTATTTTTCCTGGATACTTGAACCAAAACTGGAGTGCATTCTATATAAGCAAGCATCTTACAAGCTGGACAACATTGTATGAATATCTATACATTTTGTACCCAGTATGCGTCAATGATTTTATAGAAAATTTTACATTTTCCATATCACATGATTGTTTCATTTTGGATCTTTTCTTAACTGTGTGGTAATTATTAGTCTTACCTTTAGGAATGATCTTAAATCTTCATAAATTGAGGTTTCATTAAGATGGTTGACAAAAACATGGCTCCCTAAGACCTAAATGGATGGAAAAAAATTTTAAATTGCATGATGAAATTATTAATAATACAAAATATAAAAACAGACTATAACCATGTTAAAATTACTGGCTGCCACTATAGAGTTGCAAACTCCATAGTGACAGCCAGTATGGTGCTTCAGATATAGTACTTAATTTTGCTGACACAAGTTAAAGCATTCTGCTGTTATGGAACTGTTAAAAACCTTATTCAGATGGCCACAGTAAACAAATATCTTTCATCAAATCCCTTTTATTCATAAAAACATCCCCTTATAAGGTGATATTCCTTCAAATATCCATACCAATATGTTGCTTTCCTCTATGATATAACTAAAATAATTAAAGTCCACCTAATTAATGCATTCCTACCCTTATATTTAACATAATCTTACTGTCTATAAAAATATCATTATCCCAATTTATTTTTATCCCAAACCTCTCACATATGTTCTGTAATGAACTCAAAAAGTTATCAACTGATTGACTAACCAATACTTGGTTATTAGTTAATGCTTTTATGCCAGATTCCATGCATTTTTTAACATTTCCTCTGTGTAAACATTAAATAGTATGGGTAATAACAGATAACTCTTTTGCCTAATATTGACAAAAAAGATTCTTCAAATGCTACCCTTACTTGCATGGTCTGGACCATATACTTAGAATGAGACCAATCTCTCTGGCTAACTCAATATTTTATGAAAATTTTGTACTCCATGGTGAGAGAAAGGAAGACTAATTTAGGAATATTGCATTCTTAAAGTTAGAAACATAGACTCTACCCCTATGAAAGAAGCTTTACATCTTAAATGTACTCAGAACTAAAACCAAAGGATTTATTTACACAGTACCATCAATTGATGGGTTTATTAACATGGGTGGCACAGCTTTCAATTATGTACTTTGAAAAGGAATCAACTGATTTTAAATATATTACTATCAAATTTCATTCAAAATTGTCTATTATACAGGAAAGGGCTTCTTATTACATATTGTACATGCCCAATACATTATGTGCGCCCAAGTGACTAAAAAACTGAATAAGATATGTAGAAACTATATTTTACAAATTAAATAGTATGAGTAGTAATGAGTACTATCTGCTGTAAATTTTTAAAAAATTATCTAAATTTTTCACATGTACTTCCTCTTTGATGTGAATTGTTCAGAGGAATAGGGCGTAGATGGAATTCTATTACATTTCTAAGAATTTTCACTCAATTACAGTATAAGTCCACTATAACGAGAGCTGATAAATGACGAAAAATCTCTCATTATAATGCACACTCGTTATAGCCGACTGTCAATATTAGGCAAAAAGGATTCTACTGCATAAAAACTTTTGGCATTTATAACGGCACCAAAGTAGGCGAAAATTAGCCATGAAATAGTTGTATCAATCCATCCGCAAATGCATTGAAACTAGATCGTTTCATTAAAAAGATTTAAAAATATTGTCACCAAAAGTCATGAACTCGTAACTAATGTACGCCACGCATCGGTATTATCTTTGGCTACGTTTAGTGAACAATCATAGAAAAGGTATGGCCTGCGGTTAACAATTACGATTCCATAAATAAGGAGGGTCGAGAGATTGGCCGTCCTGCTAAGGTCAACACAGACAAATGGGCTTTTCCTGTATTGTCCTCAAGTCTAGCTCACAGCTCCATATGTTCTTTTATTCCGATTGATCGGCTATAAGGACGAAATAGCACCAGGAAATGACAGACTAGCGCACAGATTCCAAGATAAGTTGTTCAGTCATTCCCCAGAAATGTCTGTGGAATAAAATCACAAAGTCTTCTCTTGTAAAATCACCACAAAGTCTCTCGTAAAGTCTTCATTACAATGTAAATTCGCGGAGACATGACAATTTAATGCATGTTTGAATCCTGTGATGTATGCAACCCGAACACCAACTATGGCAAAATCTTCTTGCTATAGCAATAGTGCAGGTGTGACCACTCGTAATTACCGGCGGAACTCCCTATGTTTTAACACGTGGACCAACCAATTCAAAATGATCACTTGCTATAGCAATGCTCTCGTTATAAGCCATACTTGCTATAGCGGACTTCTACTGTATTATCTACAATGCATATACCTTTTCTCCAGTTTTAGTCATGGTTTCAGCAGTTTACTTGTGTCATTTTAAAAAATGTAGACCAAGGAAACAGTTAAGAAACTAATCAAGCTCTTTGAGCCAAGACTGCTTACACAATGTGAAGTCGCGACATTATAAGAGGAAAGTCAAGCGTGCAAAGGTATTTAGAGATTATTAACTATTTAAAACTGCTAGTAATGGTGTCCGGAGAAGGGATTAAGAACAAATTTTTCAATTTAAGGACTGTGCTCCATTTGGAAAATCACTGGTTTTCTGTTGAGAAGTGTCTCTTTCCCCTGAATTGGAACAAAAGTTCTTATTGTTTCTCAAGTTCGTTTACAAAGTTCGGAAGAGCCAATAAAATATTAGGATTCATAAAAAGAATACTTGGAAAATGTAATGGAGATGTAAGAGAGCGGTGTTATTTTGACACTTGTTAGGCCTCATCTTGAGTACACTTCGAGTGTGTGGGATCCCCATGAGTTAGGATTAGTCTTGGAACTAGATCGAGTGCAACGCAGAGCAGCAAGATTTGCTAAATGCTGTTATGATCAATGTAGCAGTGTAACAAAGTTATTGGAGAAGTTAGGCTGGGAACCACTCTTTGATATTAGGCAGAAATATAGGTTAAATTAATTGTATAAATTTGAAGCAGATTACTTCAATGAGGAGGTTAAATGTGTATTGAAAACCCCGGCATACTATGGTAGATCAGATCATGCCCGAAAATTCAGGGAGATAGATTGTAGAACAAACAGATTTAAAATGTCATTTTTCCTCCGAACCAGTAGAGATCAGATTAAACTAGGTCCTAGGAATCCTTAGGAAGAGTAGTGTATATATTTTATCTTCACCCTGCATGTTTTCTCTCTTTTCCTTTATTATATATTAAATGTTATTTTGCTTTGTTTCTGCATTTATTGTGAAACGATTTGCATTCAGAAGTCTAACAATATCCTGCATGTCGTGGATGATGTTCTACTATTTTATTTTGCATGCGGGTTGTTTCATTCTGAGTGCAATGTGTTTCTTGACATTTACACTTGGAAGTGAATGTGAATGTTTGGTGGTGGCTCACCCCCTGCCACACGCCCTTGTGGCGGCTTGCAGGGTAACACTTAAAAGTAGAAGAAGTAGAAGTAGAAAGTTTTTCTATCAATTATTATAAATACATTTTACAGGAAAAACTGTTATGTATTTCCTCTTTTTGGGTGTTACTCCTTCCCACCGCAATATTTAAATTCCTTTCTTATATGAATGTAGCTTGCTCTAGCAGAGTACATAGTTGGGTACTTGTCCACCAAATATTGGTACTTGTCATGTCTAGCACATCGCCCAATTTTCTACCAATTATTGTCCCGATTTCACCATAATACATGTATATGTTGGACAATAAATTGGGCCATGTCACTAGGGGTTAACAAAATCTGGTAAAAATTTCACTTTTTCCCACTCCAATGCTGTCATTGAGAGCTAGAGCTGAAAAGTAAGACACCACTGGAAATTAGACGAATTTTTGCATCTACTAATGATATCAATCGCATGAATCCAAATTGAACAAATGCCACGAGCATACACCCAGGCGTGTATGATAGATACATAAACACAGACACATTTTAATAATACATATTTCTTCTTTCTAAATATGAACAAAAATACGAAATATATATATTGCCCATTCTTAGAAAAATTATCAGTACTCCTAATTCAAAAAGTTATATAAACAAACCACTTGACAAAATGATGTTTAATAACAAATGAGTGCTAACGATGGATGTACCAATTTATGAAATCAATGTACCCACAGCATTACCATCTGTTTTTTTTGGGGCTGAGAGTCTTTTGTGACTGCCAAATCAATGCCCTTGTTACTCCTATTCATGTATGTTACCAGCCTAAATATATACATTTAAATTATGTGACGATTCTTTCTTCATGAACTGGATACTCAGGTCAATTCAATACCTTAACAACTTAAGGTTTATTATTTTAATTTATTTATTAAATATTAACATTACCTTATGAAATTTTATACCAATATGATACCTCCCTGCAATGAATTACGAGTGTTTTGCGGAAATATTTAAGACAAAATATTGCATGGAAATGATGTCATAAATAGCAAATATGAGCAATATCAAAAATGAAAAAAAAATGCCTTAAACAAAAAATGTTTTAACTTATTATGGTGGGTTTAAATATTACTTTCTATAGGATCCAGTCTCTGCCTTAACTACTTGGAATTTATTCAAAATTCAAGGAAAGGGTTAACGGAAACTGTAATAATTTCACAATTTCCAACTTATTTTGACTCCTACGACATGTTTTGTAGCAGTGCTGCATCATCTGGTGACCTGAATAAGCTGCACCACACCCAAACAAATGGTAATTTGAGTTACAATAAATTTTTTTGATGTGAACGAGATGCAGAGTTTCTTTTAACCCTTGCCCTGAAATATCATTTTCCAAACAAGAATGACCAAACTCACTTGGCACGGGTTCTCTTCGCCTCCCTCTCCTCCTCCTGATTGAATTGTTCTAATATGGCTCGGCACTCGGCAATGCTGAGATTCAAGAATTGGGCAACTTCGCTGCTGATTTCTTCCGTCCCCTGCCGGTCCATCAAAAAGAGCTTGGCTACATCCTCGTGTGGTCCCAGCATTACCCGAACAAGCAATGGGTACTCATCATCACGAAGCCTCCTTTGCTCTGAAATGATGTGCATATACAGGTGATAACTCAGGATTAATAAACATTCACAAACACAAAAGAAAGCACATCAAATGTATCTTTTTTCATTCATAGTACTATTAGTATCTTTGTATATAGGGTGAATCGACGGCTATGGTCATTTAGCACCTCTTCATATCATGGAAAAAAACCCATCTGGATAAACACAACACCCAAGCCCTGGGGGGGACTTGAACCCGAGACCTTTGGGTTACCCGACAAGCACGCTAATCCAGCCTGCTTTTTTCATTTATATTTGACCAGTAAACGAGAAGGTGAAATAACACCAATCCTGAATGATAATAAAAATTTTAAATCGCATGTGACCAACTTTCAAGCAAACAGAATGTTGCCATGCGCAAGTCTGTTAGTTGTCACGTGCACTGAGAAGTGAGCCAGTCAACAGTACCAAGGTCAGGTAAGGTCGCAGTGGCCAGCAGGAACAACTCGTGACAACGACTCTTGTCACACTAATTGTAATTTTTTCCTGCTCATATAAATGTTGTTGTGAACAAATAACATTTACCATGTTATTTCAGCTTTCTTTTACATATGATATTTTTTTTTTTTAGCTTTGCTACTTAAATAATCCTATCACTCCTTGACACTCTTCTTTGGAACAAGTTTAAGGGTGATGGCATGTTTATTTAGATACGCATGTGATGAACTACACATGGCAACAAACAGACCTGTCAAGCCAAGATTCTGTAGTCTTGAATACACAAAACCACGGAGCCATAACAGATCATGATGTGATTTAAAATCTTTATGATTAAGGCTCACTCTTTGACTTGCCCTAGTGTTCATGCACACTTATTGTTGAAAAAAAAATAAAAGTGAAGTCATGTAATTTTAATTCATATAATGAATTGGAATACACGAGGGTTTAAATAATGAATATAAATTGCAACACCCATGTTGTCAACAAAAATTTGTATTCTGGTACTGTTTCAGTGGTGCTGGGTTTTAAGATGTCCAGTTCCATTTGTTTAATTGTGATGAATTAAAACTTTTTACATGACCTAAATCAAATGGGGCAAAGGGAAGACTATATAGGTGATATTTAACCTTTTTAAGAACTTTACATTTGAGATTAATATTTCAAATACATCAATCATGTATCCTTATGGATTAGGTGTTTAGCATCTGTTGCCATAATGCATCATTAATCTAAGGATGCATAAATGTGTTCTTTGGTAATCAATATATGTATGTAATGTTAAAGAATTTAAAGTTCTGAGCCGACCGGGTTAGCCTAGTAAGCTCACTGGCTAACCCAAAAGCCATGAGTTTCAGTCCTGCCCAGAACATGGTTGTTGTGTTGTTCAAATGGGTTTTATCTTCGAACAGAATTAATGCAAAATGACCAGAGCCATCAACAAACTATAAGCTATATGCAAAAGCAAGCTATTAACAAAAATACTACTGCTTTAAAGTTCTGAAAACTAAGTTTCTGCTCACCTCCAAAGATAAACTACTTGTGACATTCTAGTACCTTTCACAAGATTCATAGAATTAGCAGTAGTATTTTTGTCTATAGGGTGTATTGATGCCTATGGTCATTAACACCTCTTTAAATCATAGAAAAAACCCTATTGGGCAATCAGAAAACCCATGCCATAAGTGGGTCCTGAACCCATGAGCTTTGGTCAGCTGGCGAGCACACTACCCTCAGACTGACCCAGCCAGCTAAAAAGATTCGATCGTGACCTGTACCTCATAGAGTATTTCATTAATGCTCTTGAATTACTATATTTTCCAGTTTATAGGCTGCAGGGTATGTGAGTTACACCCTAGTTCCGGTCATGTATTCCAGAAAAATAAATACACATAAGATACAGGGTGATTTTTAATAAATTTCTTCGGAGGAAAAAACAGCACCTTAAATGCCAGAAAATACTGTAAGTCATTAATAGATTCATTATTTAAACAGGTTGATTGACAAATGTATCCTATATCCAATAAACCTAACAGCAGCATAATAAATGTAACACACTCAGGCAGAACTTTGTGGAAGTCCATAATAATGAGGGTAAAAGGACCAACTGCAGTTTCCAACTTTTAAATTTAAATAGGTTATGTAGCAGGGCTGCATTATTACATGATGATGTAGCCCTGCTATGAAATCATGGTTGTGTTAAATAAAAATTCATGTGGAAACCGCAGATTTGGTCCTTTCATCCCCCCAATGGTAGTAAGATTGATCTCAATATTTTGTAGCACAATTATTATTCGGAGTACCTCGATAGCACCAATAAGAATAAGCTCAACAAAAGGATATTACATAATTATTAAGTTTGAAAATCGAATTCATTCAAGGGACAGGAATTTCATTTCTGAGACAATATTTACCTCCATTATCACGGACCACGAAGAGGGCAAAGTTGTATGGCTTGCTATCAACCTTGTATTTCTCCAACATGAGGTTTATCACTTCATTGGTGCTGACCAGTGATGTCACCCAAACACTCATTTGGCTGCCATAAGGTGGAGTGAAGAAACTAGTTTCCCTGTTGTAGAAGTGCCCGTTTATAGAGCAGCGCCTCTTCAGTTTCGTCCTTGACCTCAACCGTCCCGGCCGCCTCCGGATAGCTGTGCTTCCAGTTTTTGCTGGCGGATGGGGGGGAAGGTGAAAGACTGACCCTTCCTTGGTTCTCCCAGCATTATCAATCCCGTTCCCTGAGCAGTTTTCGTTGGCAACGCACAGTTCATCTGCAAGGAATAGGGCCGAGTGTAAATGTGTTCACAAGACAATCACCTCCGCTGAAGATACCACCATGCCATGGCCAAATTTAAAAAAGTTATCCAAGGGTCCACACTCTCATACCCACTCATTTATTATAGAGTACATGCAACCATAGCCTTCCATGCCATGTACATCAAAAAGTGCTGACTGAAACCGAAGATTAATAAGTATAAACAACTCTTTTTATGTTATTAGTGCAATAAATGGGGATTCACACGGCAACCAAAACAAGACAGAAAGAACTCTGCTTCACAATGAACCATGGCGAACATCTATCTTTTACAAGTCTGACCCCACTCGCCTCATCTCTCCTTTGCCATCATCTGTGAAATGACGATGAGAAGACTGGTACAAATACAAATAAGATTAGAGAATGATGTTTGCCACTCTCCAGATTAATTTTGAGGAGATTATCATCTCCTCTATATGTATCTATTTAAATATAAATATGAACTTAAGGAAGGAAAAGGTAGGTGAAACCCTTGTATGGAGAGTAGCATGCTATAGATCTGGCCCACAAGGAAGAATAATGACTGTAGATTAGAGGATTTTGAGGTGTGGGTTTTGCGAAGGATGGAGAAGGTGAGTTGGATGGAGAAGAAAACTAATGGCAAAGGGTTAATAATGGCAGAGGAGAGACAACTGTTGAGTGAAATCAGAATTGTTCTGCTGCTAATTCCACGATAGCCCATTTCACACCATTCCACATTCCTTCCCTGCTGGGCTCCTTTCCAATCTTCTATTTTTCATCAATGGCCTTGAGCCAAATTTTTCTCAGGTATCTTTTCCTCCAAGGTTTTAATTTTCCACTTTGACTCAAACTTTACCCTTTTTATATTCTAAAATTGAAACTCTCCATGAGCACCAAATTGTGGTCGGTATATGCAGCCCCCATTTATATTCTCTCTCACTTGTGGACACATCTTCTTTCGTTGACTTTGTTAACCATCAACTGTGTTTCTTTTAGCATAATTTAATTTTGCATAAGCATTACCTTTCCGATTTCGTAACTGTCTAAAAGGCTACACGTGAGGTCCTCACGGTCCTAGATAAAAAAAAATATAAAGAGAATATTATTGTTATCGACATTGATTATGACTTCCTCTCCCAAAGAGTAAACCATTCACTTATCCAAAAGAGATGCAAAAAACATATCATTCGAGTGTTAACATAAATAAATAAAGGGTAAAAAGGGGGTCGTAATTAGAGAAATCAATAAATCATTTACATATGGAAATTAAAATGTATTAGTTATAATTTGCAATATCAGTTACCAGAAACTTAAGCAAGGTTGTTAGTAGCAGTAAAATCCATAATTCTAAAGTCTCACAAGTGAAAGGTCATCTTTGCAAATGATACTTGAAACTTCTAGTTTTTAAATTCTGCTATGTTTTACTTCTGTGATTTCTACAGGATACTTAAATGAACTTTCAATGCTACTTCACTCTGCAACACCCTAGTTTACTGCCATTCACCTAAATCTACCTCCACACTATAATACTGATTCAGGGGAAGGAGGGTTGTAATACATGATCATCATTCTCTATCACAGTGAACAACAAGAATCACACTTCACTAAACATGGCTTAAAAGAGATGTCATAAAAAAATGCATTTTTATGTCAATTGGGAGATAAAGGCGACCAACCTTGGAACAAATATACTGACATCCTTCACGTCTCCTTGGAAAGTTGGGTCATACGCGGTCAAATTGACACCTATTTGGAAAAAACATGTTTAAAAAAATAAAGGAGAAAACCATTGGAAGGAAAATTGATCGGAAGTGGAATGAATTTTTCCTATCGCTCAGAATGAACAAAAACCTCAGCAAAGGAAAACAAAAATTGACCAAGAACAAGGGATTGGGTCTTCTTAGTTAACTCAGACTTGCTCAGGTGAAGAGAAGGTGGCCTCTGTAGGTACCCCTGGTAGCTATGCTATAAGAAATGCCTCCTAAAATCATTTAGGTGGTCTTAACCTTCAGTTAACTCAGGATGATTGCCATTGATCCTCTTGGAGTTTACTGATTTGATTTGAAGCACAAACTTGCATTGCAGTTGGCATCATAATTGGCCACATCTATCGGCTCCAAAGTATTCAATCTGAGTAGTATTTTGAATGGAATGCGTAGGACACACCCGAAGTCCTAAGGCTTATGAAATTCAGACATTCGAGGTAGGGAGAATAGCTCCTTTTATGGGATCCCAACAGTTTCCGAGACAAAATACAATGCACGATTCTGTATACTACTCCCACTCCCTAAGGTCATTTTGTTTTGCAAGGGAAAGAAATGATCCACACTCAAGGGATACCAATGTATCCTAAAGTCCACATTCATTAAAAATTCCTGAACACAAACATTCCATTTTCAGGATAATCAGTGAGTAATTTAAGAGACCACAGCAAAATATATTGGAGGTCTCTTATACCTTGAAACATCTAACTTTATATCCCACAGGGACAAGCAGAAAATAGTGTTAAATGTTTCAATACAATAAACTTCCACAAAGTCGTCGCTTAAACAATTGATATCCTTCTGTCTTGTTAGTTTGGAGGACCAGAATAGAGGACCAGAGATACTTAGTGCAATAGTTTTGCTCTAGGCTATCTCTTTGCTGAATTCTTTTAAATAAAGGTGACTCATGTTTTGTTTGGCTATATGGTGGCTAATTTCTTGAATAAATAAAGGTTAAATAGATTTAAAATGCAGAAAAAATTAATATGAGAAGAATAAGAGATTATAATGCTTTAAACCAACGTATTATATACAAAGGAAACATAAATTCACCAAAAAATATGTCACCTATCCCAAGAGGGGGAACTTCCTTGATCATGAAGATAGAACTAAATTTATATCATTTCAGGCATAAAATTGTGGAATATATTCATGATTAAATTATAAACTATGTTAATTCCCCAGGAGTTATCAAATAGAATATAAATTATTTTTTTATTCCTTTAAAATTAACAAATATTTTATCAATTAATTCTACCTGGTTTGAACAAGTGGCATTCTCCACAATGCTGCTAATGAGGTGGATTTAACTTACTGTTAATTTAACGACACATATTATAGCAATCTACCAACTTTAGACCACCAAAGAAATTGCATAGGCTAAATATTTTCTTTATATGATGACATGAGTTAAATACAAATGCATAATCAAAGGATTCCAATAGATTAACATGAATTTAAACCTTTAAATAGTTTTCATTTCATCATATATGTTATGTTACCATTGCTTTAAAAAATAGTATAGGAGTATTTTTGTTTCATAGGATGCATCAATAGCTTGGTCAATTAGCACCTCTTTAAATCAAAGAAAAAACCTATTTCAACAAACATAACACCCACACCCTAGACGGGAGTTGAACCTATGACCTTTGGAATAGCATTACCCCTAGGATAACCTGGCTGCCTTAAAAAAAAAATTTAAGCTACTTTTACCACTATTTTACTGTCATATACTAGAAACATGAATATCCTTACCAAGTAGCTAAAAATGACTAAATCTAATTATGAATTACTTAAGCTCCTCTCCGTCTAAATCCACATACACTACACAATATTCACATCTATTTCTTCATCCATTCTACAACACGTTATCCAAAATTCCATTGTTCATAAACATTTTATTCAAGAAATTGACATTCGATCCTAATATTCAGTATTCCAGTATTTCTCAATATCTCCTTCAGCCATCTTTCGTGACCCCATTGAATTTTGTCCGATATCATCCTCTCTTCCAATACGGAACCTAAAATTGCTCAATCTACCATGATGGCACTATGTAAGAAAACACATTGCTGTTCCACAAAATATGTTTTTTAATGAGACTGGTTCCAATGCAGAGTACCATCTTCCAGCCAGAAGATGATACTCTGTATTGAAACCAGTCGCATTAAAAAATATATTTTTTGGAACAGCAAAGTATTTTATAACCTAGTTCATCATGGAGGTGTTCCACCAAGTGATGCCTGCTACGATTGCTTCTTAATCCTCTTTTCTACCCAGATTATTATGAATCTCCACTCTTACTTAGACTGGCAAGTTTAACACCTCTGATGAGGTCTCAAACATTTTTACATGATCTCAAACAATTTCTGCTAATTGTTTGAGATCATGTAGCATCACATTACAAAGTAAGCAGATGACACACAACAATGCAGGACTGATGACTGTGTCTTTATATAGTGATTTGGTTTAAAAGATAATTGATAATTAAAAAATCTGGATAGGTCACAGGATAGTATGACCCAACACAGATCTAGTAGCCTCCTATTCCAATAATGTTTAATCCATGATGGAACGATGATGGATTTAAAAAGTAACTGTAAAATAAAATGAATTAGTTAATCAAATATTACATTGGAACAATTTATTTGTCTCAAGCATGCCTTGTTTGTATGAAAAAAAGGATATGATAAATTGAAATAATTTGATGCATGGACAGTGGTGAGAACAAAAAAATGATTGGGTAATTAGTTAATATATTCCAGTCAAATTAATAAATGAAGTATTTTTCCTCGAAAAATCATAAACGTGGCACATAATAACATACCATACACATTCTAGGACCCAAAAAAATCTTAACCTCACAGGTGATTTAATATTTGAACAAAAATGTGAACTGCTGTACAGACGAAATTTATGACAATAGCCAAATTGAATTTAAAAATTAATAATACACTGCAATTTCACAAATTTTATTCTTAAACTCACGACTGGGGTTTCACCACTGCCTGATGATTCCACGCTGTGGTGAAACCCGGGTCGTGAGTTTAAG
>WURS02455031.1:0-13948 GCA_011762765.2 Rhinocypha anisoptera
GGGTTACATTTTATACCTGGGTTACTAGCCCACACCACGGTCAAGTCCGACGCACCAGTGCGTCCTTCGGTCGTCTGCGTAGAAAAATCTCTGACGCACGGGTGCGTTTTTTGGCGCGAAAGGGTTAAGCCAACTAAGCCTCTGACAATGAAGAGTTCTTTGATGCTGGCTGGGAATCTGTGGAGTGCCTTAATGCTCAGCCTGAAAAAATCTTGGAAATTTTGCAGAAGAATTATATGATGTGTTGAATTCAGACTTGGTTGACGAATTTCTCCATTTGCACCAGCTCCCTACACTCCTGTAGGTAGAAGGACCTTCTCAGGACTGGCTGAGATATGGATTCTGTATCCAAGGTTGACTTGTGGCATGCTTATCTCATCAGTCATAGACCTAGCTTGATAAATTAATCTGGCACCTTTTATTGGGTGGGATGGTGATACTGTCCATTGAGATGCATGTCAGTGTTTGGCCTGGCTTGAACATTATCACCACAACATACAGCTACTAAGGAACAACTCACAGCAGAATGCAGTCCCATCAGAAGAGGCCTACAACTCAACCTATCATAACATTCTTTGAAAAGGCACCTGACCTCTACTACGTATGCATAAATATGGCAAAATGTAGTCACTAGAGACAAAGCCAAATACTATTTTGGTTTGGTCAAATTTTGGCACAAATGAAAACATGAACCATCTTGAAATCCTAGAGTAATTTTCACAGTTAATTTGTCAGGAGAGAGCACTAAACATCTCATTCAGTTCTCTTCTAATATTATTATTACTCCTTTGCCACTGAATTCTCCATTTCATTAGAAAGGTACCCCCATTATCTCTTCATTTGTCCTAAAATTCACTGTGGAGGCCGTCACTTGGACGGATACCATGATATAATAAGTACAGTATTTGGTTGTGGAAATATTCTAAGTATCTCATTTGTCCTGATCTCAGGCATTATGTTGATAACTCTTAGTACAATCTTTCATCTGTGTACAATCAATTCACTGTTCAAAAGTCATCAATCTGATGGTTTTGGATTTTTTAGTATCAGGATTAATGGGGAAACCAACACATCTTTTGGTAAAATATATTTCTTCTATATACTACAGATGAATTCATAAAAACTCCCCTTTCCCAAATCTCTTTATCCACTTTTTGTAGAATTTACGTACCTCTGCTGGATCATTTTCCCATTCTATATTGCCATTTAGAAATTTTGGGCCAATTAATTCATTTCACATTTCCTTACTACACCCACATATTCAGACCTAATATCTTTTCAGGGTGGCTTTACATAACCATTTTATCTCTTCTGAAACACCTTTGTTCAGTTATAGTTATCCTGTCTTCTAATAGGCAAATATGAATATTCTTTACTGTTCGCTGCATAAATGCAACAATTTATAGTATGACAATTTTCATTAGTTATTACATCATTTTTACATTATACTGATCATGCCATTGTCTCCTTTGCCCTCATCCTACAATGAATTAATGCATTTAATATATTATCCTATACTCTGCTTATACTAAACTTAAATTCTTCCATTTCCTTAGTGGTACCTTTCATAATCCATGACTTCTTATTCATTTAACAAATGTTATCTCTGTTTTTAGTCCATTTTTAATGTCACCCCACCTTTCTTCCATTACTTTCATCTTCTATCACTTAAATGAATAATTATAAGTGACTTCAGTGAATTTAATTATACATTAGATGGGCTTCAGCTTTGATCTAGTAAATCTTTCTTCATTCCATTTTTGAAAGATCAATTCATCCTCTTAAAGACATTTCAGAACCACTAATCATGACCCAAATCAATGATCCCTCTCAGGATCATGGGAAAATTCGTGGAAAAACTGCTAACTATGTTCAATCTAGGAAGAAATAAAACCTAATTTTAGCTGCGTTATTCCTGGAGTCAGACCCCAGTCATTAAAGTCATGTTGTCACACAGAAAACAATTTTAGAAATGCAACCGGGAAAAATAATTACACCTTCACAATAAAGTGGTGATAAACCATACTGAGAGTAACATAAAAGAAGTTATATGAATGTTGGAAGAATATATATTGAATGTTATAATCTTCGGAAGGAATAAATTCGGAGGGATATATGGTGCCAGTTGTCAGAATTCCAAGCAATGGTAATCAGAGTAGGAGAATAGAAGCGAGGTGGGATCAAGTTAACTTAAATATCAAGAAGTTGCAGAAAGAGATATGTGAGCCAATGATACAGATATAGTACTGGCATTACCAGGAGGTAGACACCGACTTACCTCCTGAACGTTTCCCTCAGCATCCATCAATTTGATTATGGGATCCAGTCCGCGTACATACTTTATTTGGAGGTTCGGGTATTTTGTTGGACGATCACTCTTGATGAAAGCTTGTAAGGTGAAAAACGTAATTTTAGCCAGAAATTATTACAAATAGTGCTAACTAATAAAGAAATAAATGTGTAAAGAAAACGTCTGGCACATTATCAATTACCTTGGATTTGAGGATAAGCCCCAAATTTACACGTACAAACTTCAAGCCGGGCACGGGCATACTGTTTAACGGCATTCACACTGATATCACTGTGACAGCACTGATTGCAGTGGTCCCTTAAAAAAAATTTAAATGTACTTTTGAATGCAGAAGATACAGAAGAAACCTTTTAAAGCAAAATTTGTTGAAACTTATCCATTGAGGAAGAAATGAGGTAGATATGCAAATTCCATGGTTTTTGTTTCTCACGATTAAGCTTTACGAAAGATGAAAAAAACCACAATACGACATAATTTATCGAAACATATGTCATGAAAAACAAAGGATTTCTGTGGAATAAACGAAGTCTACCTATTTTCTTCCTTGATTAATCCAAAATTATTAAATTTGATGAACTCACTTAAGTGACTCCAAGCCGAAGTTTGGGAGTTGATCGCATGACGAGCATAATAAATTTGCCTTATTAAAGCCTAAGTCCCAACAATCTTCGACAGAAAATACGGATTTTGCGAAACATTTCTGGAAGATAATGAAACAATAAAGTACTACTTGTACTGCTTGGAGGAGATATATGAGCGTGCCAATTCTTTCTTCGAAGAAAAACGAATGTGGACATTTTAACACAATCAAAGCATAAAAAATAAAGTAGCTTACCAAAAGAGGAAGAAAAGCACAAAACAGAAATATATTTCTGCTTGAGGGAAAACATATCCAAATTTTTGACATTTTCCGACTAGAAACAGAAAGAAGACAGACCTGCTAAGAACAACAAGTGAGCAACTTTTACGATAAAGATAACCTAGTGAACTCGGTCTTGGCCAAAAAAGCCGTAATTTCACCTTTAAACTTAGGTATGCCTTTCACGCACCCTTATCCTGCTTATCACTCTCACAAAAACACCCACTTTTACTTTTGTGGTGCTACCACTTAGTGTGTCGAAGGGAAAAGTTCACGCGAAGGTACCCAACTTAAAGTATTATAATAACAAAGACTTGGACATATTCCTATGATTAATTAAAAGCATATGATAAAAATATATAACAAGAATAAATACAGTATTTACACAGCATTTATCAGTTGTATTAAATAGAAGTCAAAAGCATTTTATCATTGATTTTATATTTTAACCTATAAATTAGGAGGAGTGGTAAAGGTATTATCTGATTTTCGTGTTTTGGGAAGAGTTTACGCAATAACGTGTAAAACGCTGAGTTGCCACCTTTAATTTAATAGTTTAAGCGGGAAAATTTGGACATGTTTTCCACATTTTAAAATAATTTAGCCAGTTTCACTCTTGTGCCTCTTCCACGAAATCTCAGCACTAATTATGAAATTCTCACTTGACTTCTGCTTAGATTTTTTTCATCCTTGAAAGCCTGTTTATACTATGCAATTAGGTCTTTGTTCAAGTCCATTCAACGTGGATCCCGAAAATTGTGAAAACGCACGAAATTAGAACAATGGCTATTTTCCTTGCCGTTGCGAAAATGTTTGTGTTTACACGACATTTGGACGTGCATATGTTCATGTACCAGCCCGCACAAGTACTTGCATCGAATAAAACGGGGTTAACAATCTTTCATTCTATACCTAAGCACAGTCTAAAGAAGTTCTTTAGACTGTGACCTAAGCACACATTTTTAGATGACAATTTTCTGTAGTTTCAGGGTGTTTCAGAACTGCGCGTAACATGGAAATAATCGTTTCCAAGTTTCAGGGTGAAAAAGATTGCATCATTCCTTTATTGTGAAACTTTGTTTTTAAATTGATGGTTTTAAAAAATAACTTTTATAAAAGTTATTTTTTAAAACCATCAATCTATCATGGATTTCCACAAGGTGACGGCCTCCACAGTGAACTTTGTTTGTTTTTAACTATTTTACTTATTAAATCTTTAATGGGTTTACCATTATTTTATGCTTTGGGTATTTGTTCCAAGAGTTTTCATTTGTCATGAGATTTATATCGAAAGCTAATATTAATTATAAATGTAAATAGCTATTGTATTTTTCCTCTTATAAGTAACTAAATTAACTAATGGAACTAAATGTCGAACAAAATATAGAATATAACCAAAATGTGTTCACATATTCTTTGAAGACTAAGAAATCGTTCGAAAAAGAAGAGTGGACTTCCAAACTTATGGAAGCTTTGCAATAAATATTTGCAGAGTGGTAGAATAAGTGTCTCAACGGAAACCTGTATATGACTCAGGTCGCTCAGCCAAGGGTGGCAAATAAAGAATCTGGGTGAACATAGCTATAATTTTATAGGCAGGGGATTGAATAGCTGGGTGCCCACTGTCACCTGTGCTTTTTAAAAATTAATAGAGGTAAAAGAGGCATGGGAAGTAGTGGAGTCAGGAATACAAGAGGCTGGGGAACTAATCAATTTAGTCAGATTCGCGGACGACCAAGTTCTAATTAGTCATTCAGCAAAAATAATATAGGCCTTGTTGAGCGCTAGAGGATTAGTGTGAGACGTTTGAGATGATGACTAATGGGAAAAAAACATAAATAATAAGGGAAATAAGTATTAGAACAAGTAGAAAAGTTTAAAGGCAGCATCATAGAGGAAATCAGATGTAGTTGGAGAGATAGCAAAAGAGGCATTTGCGAAAAAGGAGTTGATGAGAGGGACCTTAAGGGAATACGCGAAGAAGAAGTTTTGTGACAACCCTCATATGGAGCATTATTTACTTCTGAAATAAACTCCATGAAGGATGATGAGCGTATACGCCCCCTTTAATCTATAATCTACCGCCGGGGCGGTAGATTATAGATGGCGGAGGGTGGCCTAAATGGTTGAGGAGGGAGAAGGCGGTCAAAGGTTTGATGGAATTTAAGATATCTTTGAGAATTGCGGTTTATTTTTGAAAATTTGGGTTTAGGAATGGACTTGGAGGATGTGGAAGAATTTTATCGAGAATTGACACAGGCAATCAGCATTTGATGTACACTTTTTAAATAGTAATTGAGGTGAGAAAAGTTGTTGCAAGGTATACGTAGATATATCATAGGTATAGCATTATCATAACAAGAGATTTCGGGATCGAGCGCTTGAAATAAGTCAGATTTCATTTGGTGTAGTGTTAGTACACGAGTTAAATTGCACTGGCAAATTGCTGCTTTTTATTTAACGATAGGGTTAATTTGAGACATTAAAATGACATATCAAGAAAGATGAATGTGGAGTTGGAAATTGGTGAAGTGAAGTTATTAAGAATAGTAAAGGTAGGGTTTCAATTAAAGAATTTCATAATGGATCAAGAGAAGAAAGATGTCAGCGAATCAGACCAGAAAATTTGGTTTGATATTGACTATAATGCCAGTAAAATAAGTTAGAGAACTCCAAGGGTGGAGAGGTAACTGTTGTAAAAAATGTAGCCACCAATGCCCGGAGAAACCTGGAGGAGAAATTCTCACCTTACTAACCCTCCACTTTTTAACCTGGAGAAGGAAGAAGTAACTCTAATCTCGGGGAGACGATCCTAATCGAGGAGAAGATAAAATGAACTTTGAGGAAATTAAAAAGCGTGGTTTTTTAAAAATCGAAGAGTGCAATGAATTCTAACATAATTAAAATGCTTGTACAGGATTTCGTGTTGGTCTCACAAGGCAACTGAGAAATTTGGTCTCAATAGCTGCCTGTTGGTAATGGATATTCCTCATACGAAGGGCTGCTCTACTTTAGGGGCGATGCTCTAAGCCATATTTGTTCTGTCGTTTAGCGATATGTATTTTTTTAGGGAGAGCGCATGAGTGGAGTCAGACGCTGACAAGGAAATCATGTCACTCAATCCAATTATTACCACTGGTTTCACTGAAGACAATTTGCATGTTAGCAGCTTCGATTTGAACAATATTAGTTGGTCGGCTTTTCCAACATAGTGGCTAATAATGACAAAAATCACTTTTGCTAGGAGAGAGTATTCGAAAGACCTCGATGCTATAAAACTTAAAATAAAGGTAAATATTTTCTATTGAAAATATTGTATAAATCAATTGCAACCAATTTTGCAAACCAGTGGTATCATCATCCTTAACTCGCGCATCACAAACTTTGCCCTGTTAAATAAATAAAGTGAGTGGGGCTGTGCCCCTTGAAGAAATTTTCGGGCCTCCTGGACTACTTCTATTCTTTAACCTTTCGAATATTGGCACTCTCTATTACGTTGTTGGGTCAAACATTCTAAATCAGCAGATAGTTCCAATTATTGAATAGAAGACTCAAGCAGCTGCGGGGGTTTGAACCAAGGAAAAAAAATGGTTTCACCACGTTCCATGCGGTCAAAAGATGTGTTAACACCGCTCAAAATAGTGGCGAAATTATACATTAATTCCGTGACACATGAGGTTATCAAAATTTAGCATATAGGCTACAATAATAAAATTTCATACTTTGAATAATGTAATCGATTCAATAAAAAATAATGGAAAATTTCGTACTTTGATTGTTTTCCAACGTTGAGCTGAATGAGGATGGTTAACATATACGAGGCATGGACAAAATTTTTCCGAAATAACCGTATTTGAATTTACTTTAGGATATCATACAAGGGAACGGGATTTCAGAAGTTCTGAAACGGATTTTTGATCTTGTTTGTCATCCTCATAGGTTATCAGTCCGAAGATTCGTTTGAAGTAGCTCTCCAAACTATCCTGTCACCTGCCAACCTCTTCGTACGATCGTGGTCCCTCAGTCCAACATTCTCCGTCCACAACAGTCCACATATGCCATCTCTAGGGTTTATTCCTCCAAACAATAAGATCCTTTTCAATGTAGTTCAACAACTATAATGTATCAACACCTGTCGTATTTTAAGCATACTCTCATCATGAGGCTTTCGATGGCTCTTTACTGGATGTAAAAATATTGAATTGTTGATAACAGTTTTTTGCAATCATTGCTAAAATGATTTCCTTGATGAAAACGTTTAAGAAACAGAAATAAACGTCATAGAGCAACATCAAGGTTTGTTGGACTTGGGGTATTTCTTTCAGAAGACAACAGCACAATTCATCCTTCCGTTAAACAGTTGGAAAAAAATGGAATTTCTCTGAAATAAAATATGTTAAACTCGTATAGTCGCGTCCAGCCCACACCCCCCTCCCTACATCCCGTTTCCTTACTTAACTTAATTTTTCTTCCACCTGACAATTCTTTTACTTTCCTGTATAGAGCACCCATTTTTCTTTCCCTCCGACTACTCCATCCACCATGCTTCACCCTATAACCTATTTACTTCACTTATTTCAGAGGCTGTGATTACATCAAGTATGTAGGTAATAAAAATATTTGAAAAAAGAACGCCTCGGCGCGCCGTCTTCACTACGGTCGAGGGTCATCATATACTATAACAGTTCCATAGATGATTGACCTAACATTTCACCTGCAATGCGATCATTCGTCACTGTATTACATCGAAGGTCATCTCGAACATCACAAAGCAAATACACTCATCTGGTTACATTCTTCTTTAATGTTCTCATTTATGGTATAACATGGTGTGTACTACGTTCACATTTTTCCATTAAATTCCTTTCTGTCTTTCGAATCACATCATTTTTGGGAATAGCTGTTTATAGTTTAATGCACTGGACTCATTTATTTCCTGTCTCTTTTTAAAACTATTGGAAGAACTCCCCACCTTTCTTCAGCTCCCTTCTTACCAAAACTTGCTTAAAATAGCACACCCAATAGGATGAATGACGTGCGAATCCATTTTTCTCTCTCTCTCCTACTTCTCGGCCGATCACTCATATTCCCCGTAGTCCCCCTCCTCCTGTTATGGATTTCACACCCCGCTCCAACGAGCAGACACAACCTGATACTAATACCCAATTCCTCTGCTCGCTAGTGTTTGCGTCCACTTGCTCTTGTTTGCAATGACGGTATGCCCGCGTGAGATCATCGTTTCGGAAAATACAGGGGGAAGAACGGGACTCTTACCTCTGCTTAATGCGCCCTAATCAATTCTTTATTTTTCGCAGGAGTCATCCCGTTTCCTCCTCACGCAGGTTTCTTCCAACCTTCCCGCGGGAGGGAGTCCCCTCCCCCTCATTCATGACACTCACTCAGGAGAGCAGACGGTCCGGCGTCCAATAAAAGCCGATCGTCCCCCGGTCAAGATCAGTCCCTCTTACCAGCTCCCTCAAGATGGTCGCCCTCGCCGTCACCCTGGTCTCGTTCCTCCTGGCGACCGCCGCCGCGAAGCCTCTGGATTCAGGCGCCCTCATTGGCGAGCCGTCCGCTCCCATCGACGAGCCGCGTGAACCCGCGGACTTCCTGACCCCGGAGACGCCGGCGTCCGACGCCAGGCTGCGGAGGGAGGTTCCAGGAGGCGCCAGGCCGGCGGGGGCTTCGGTGACATCGGCTCCGAATCGGGCCCCTACGAAGCCCGCCTATCCGTCGTCTCATCAGACCGGGTACGTGAGAGAAATTTTCCGACGCGAGAGAGTTTTCGTTCACCCCCTCCTTTCGTCCTTGCCTGCATGCCTCAGATACGAAGACGCGCGAATGAATTTTTAATCATTGCATGTTGAACGGCAAATTTCGGTGAACATGTGTCGAATTTCTGCTGAATTATCGGTCGCTTTGCGGCCTTGGGCCGCACTGCAGACGATGGTACCGTGTTTCGGGTGTTCAGTAGGGAGAGGTGCGGGGACAAACTCATCCCGGCTCCTCCCTTCCTGCTCGCCGTTTGGTACACAAGGGACAGAGGATCAGAATAATCAGTCCTTTTCTCACGTAGGATGGGATGGGACGATGGAGGAAGTCTTAATGGGGAGAACGGGCTTGATTTGGTCATTTGAGCCATCTCAGAGCATTGATAGTTTGGTGTTTCTTTCACCTGATAAGAGGTGGAACTTAATAAATAAGTAGCTAGAAAATAAAAGTTCCTTAAAAATATAAATGCCGTAAATGTTTTTACCGATTACGTGATAATCGAATTCTAATGATTCGTGTGTTCATTTGTAGAATGGAAATATATACTAGAAATAATTACGCACAATACTTTACAAATTAATCCGTGTTAAATTACACATAATCATTTCTAAGGCGTTGTAGGTGCTTAGTGGAAGGAAGTTATATCGTGGACCTATAATTCTACGTCAAATAGACTATAATAAATTATTATTATTAATTACCTGCATTCATCACAATTATTTTTTCCTTCTTATCATGTGTGTGTGTGTATGGACTAATGTATGTTTAAGTGAAGATACGAGAAGAGTGAAAAATTTGAATCACAAAGAATGTAAAGTAACCCAGATAATAAAAATGAACACTCAAAGAGTATCCCGGACTGCTTCGGCAGCGACCCCTTATTTCGCCATCTGGAGAAGAATCAATTGCTGAAAAAGTCCCTTTGTGTTTAATACTTCTTCTCTGGTCAGCAATCCGTAAGATTGGTTGGCAGCAGTCTTTCGTCTCTATTCCGCTTGATCTTGGGCTAGCCTCCCCAACTCCAAGTAGGAATGGCAGTCCATATCCTCTACAATTTGTTTAATATATTACTTCCTGGGTCCTCCTCTCGCATTTTTTCCACGAACTGAGCCCTCTATAATTTTTTTGTAGTAGACCCTCTAGTTTAATACTATAAACTTAGAATCAAAAGAAGAGGGCACAAGCAAAAATACTGAAAAATATTTTTTACGATTCGACTGCCATGCTGTCGTCGTCATGGATAGAGGTACTGGTAATAATGGTATAATAGCTCCATTTTCGGCGAAAACACTGAGTAAAGCCGCGAAAATTGTATCATCCACCCGAAAAATATTAGGTAGCTAAGTTTTTCGTAGTATGTTTCAAGATTTTAAGCTAGTACATAGTGCTTTTTGAAGAGAATATAATCCACTCGCCCTCTCTAATCAAAATGAGGTTAAACATAAATGTTCCTGTTTTCTTTTCTTGATATAATAGTCATATTTCTTCTATTCCGTGAGACATGTAAATGGGCAACAAGGCCTGACAATCGTGACCAACTACTCAGGAGTGAAAAAAGAGAAACTAAACTAACCCTATACACTCCGGTGATAATAATCACGGGTCTATTTAAAACATGTTTTAGGATTTTAACAAATATCTTCGAAAGTCTTAAGTAGGCATTTTTCGTAAGAAGGGACCTTCGATCGATTCGAAGTTTTTTCTCCAAAGACCAACTACAGTAACCGAGGGATGTCCGCATCTCTGCAAATCTTTGGACCCAGCGATACAAACCTAGATCTGATCATTCGTCCGCGGAAGAAGGGGTGTTTCGGAGGTGAGGGTACGTTTGATTGGGTCCTGAAGTTGCAGTGGACGGGCTAGAGAGGGTCGTGTTGGGGGAGCAGTTTCACTTTCCATTCTTGGTTGGAGGCTCGATCACTCCGGATAACTTTAATTTTTAACTTTTCGCCGGAAGTGAAATAAAATCTGTTTTATCATAGTACTTAGGGTTGGCAACCTCCAAAGAAACTCCAGAAGACGCATAATACTAAATCTTTAACACGTATATTCTCAATTTCCAAGGAATGCGCTCAATCTCCGGGGATCTCCCGGAAAACCTGAAGTCTAAAATTGATCAAGTGGAAAAATACGGAGTACGTTATTCCTTTTCTCTAAAATTACATCTTCATTATTTCTCATGTTCAAACTTTTCCATTAATTCTCCTTCATGTTACATTCAAATCTTGACGTATATGTATTTGATGTTTGAAAACGATTTTCAAGTTGATTATCGGTGCTTGGAGTATAATTTGTGAAGTTGAAATTAAAAACCTTCAATTTCGTACTCGCACAGGCGTGAATCTGCCACCACCGCACCACACTCGGGGCTTCAGAAGCCGCGTCCTCTCCCAGGCTCGGCCAATATCAACAAACCGCAAACCACTTCAGGGCAGACGGGACTCAATGGAAACCGCCAAGGATTGACAAAGCCAGCCCCGACCGCTTCCAAGCCCACGTAAGTAATACCATGGAGATTACTTAGACCAGTGCTCACCGAAGTTAGGGAAACCCACTCCGAAGTGAGGGTTAACTGATTAATTTTATGAAATGAGGTAAGAGGGCATTTAAATTTGAAAAAAAAACATTGAAGGGCAGGATCAAAGATCATGAGTTCGACGGGATGAGATTGGTAAGATGAGATGGCATCCTTGAGGTTTATTATCGACGGAAAAATTCTTCATTTCAAGAGCTGCCTTTTAGGTTTGCTCCCACAAATCCTTCTCTTCCTCTTATAAATTTAAAAGGATTATTTGGAGACAGCCTTCCATATTTATCTATGCGTCCCTTCTTCATTCTATCGTTTTAAGCTGTGTCCCCTCTTGGTTTAATTATCTCTGTGCTTTTAATTCCTTAATCACCGTCCAGGTTGCAAGGGAGATTCTTTTATAACACCACGTCTCAAATGCTATTAGCCTTTTAATGCTATCACCCAGCTATTTTATGCTCATAGTCCATACACTATTACTATTTTGCAACATAATAGGTACGACGGTATTTAACACATCGTCGTTCCTATTAATCGTCTCAGGCAATATAGATGGAATAGGGTCAGGCTAAGTATCTCGGTCATTATTTATCTTTTTCATCTTCTGCTGGCAGCTAATTTGTTGCCTAAGTAGTAAATCTCTCTATTTTTTCCCAAGAATGCTCCTTTCAATTTAATCCTGGCATCACTTTCTCCTTCTCTGACGAGGACAAAGGCTTTTGGCAATTAATACTCAAGTTACCATTTCAAGTAACTCATGTTTTCTGTTTGGGACATGTGCCTCTTCTGATATAGTTTCTGTCGGCATCTCTTGACTCTGCCGGAACCGCATGTTAAGAGCCAATGTAGGATTTAAATTCTACAGTATCGTTTCCTTAATCTATTCGAGGTTTTCGTCCATTGTCTTCTACACAGACGAACACGCATGGATTTGTTCAAATGCACATGCTTACACAAAAAGACACTATCATGGACACGTTTAAATGGAGTGTTAATAAGAGCGAGCACTCTTGGTTAACAGGCTTCAATTTTCTTATAATTCTACAAAATTTGCATCTTTTCTTACTGGTTTTTCCTCTTTGTATTTATTCCATACCAAGCACAGTATTTAATCCTAAGATTGGTTTAGAAGGTAAGGGTGGAGGCTATCTAACACTGAGCCCAACAGTGTGTGAAAAGTCACAGTCCAGGGTATGGGGGTAAGATCCTTTCCGTGTGTAACCAGCGATTTCCGAGGAAGCTCTAGCACCCAGAAAATCACTCTGCTTGCGATATAGGCATCAGAGGCGTTTCCCTTCTATTTAAAAAATAAATTTGTGTCCTTCTTTATAATTATAAAACTCAGCTAGGGAGTAAATATTTGGTTGGAGGTTTTTTTTTTACACCTAAAGAGAATGAAATTTCCTAATCTTTCGGTCCGGGAGCGAAAGCAAAAGACAATTGCATTTTGGTTAAAGAAAGGTATTAAGTAAAATGTAAACATAGACTAAGACTATTCTTTAGTCTGTGATGCAAAGTAATAAACTGTATCGTTTAACATTTAAAACCACCTTATTATAGCCATATCCTACCGCCGCAAGACTAAAAATATTGCATGTTTATCCACTAAAATGGTAAATTTTCTTTCGTTTTCAGGCATACTAACTCTCAAACCAACGCCCAGTCGGGATTAATCGGTAATCGCCCAGGAACGACGAAGCCTGCAACACTTCCAGCACACACAAGGCCTGCGTAATGAAACTTCCTTCTTTTGAAAAAAATAGTCATTCTCAAATATTTGCAATGCATATTTTCTGAGATTAATTATATCATATTATTACCTTCAATGTACTCAACGAACAAGTTGGTTGACAGTTGATATTTTTGCCAACCATATGTTATGAACCAACCATGTTCAAACAGAATGGTTACCTTACTGATAGAGTGATGAAATTATATGTTCCCATATTTCCCATAATTTCATGAAAGTTATTACTGCACCAAATATTTAAAGTGGCTACATTTAACATTCCGAATTAAGCTTTTCTATAGTTACTAAAAAAACAAATTGTATTCTCTCTGATATTTTTTGATAGGATAATATTAAAAATCAAGATTCACTCAGAGAGATAAGGCATTGATTGCTTCGGAAGCCGCAGTTTGTTTTACACTTCCGATATTTTTATATTGTTGCATTAACCCAATTACCTGCCAAATTATACAAGCATAGAAGTACTAGGTGCATTCAAATAATAAGACCTCCGACTTTTTTCTAATTATTTACCTTAAAAACAATGAAACTTGTGTTACTTCTCGACGTAATCTCCCTGCAGCCGTACACATTTTCGCAACGTCAACTCCATGATTCTATGGCCGCAGTGAAGCCTTCTTTAGGAGTCTGTTTTGACCACCGGAAAATCGCAGTGACGCTGTCGGTGTGCGAGGCCGAGATTGTTTTGGTTCGTTGTCACATGACGTTCTGCCTTCTTTAAACTGTCGC
>WURS02455041.1:0-13948 GCA_011762765.2 Rhinocypha anisoptera
AAAAATCTTTAGGATGATGGTTTAGGTCCGGGGCGGGGGAAGGGGACTTGAAAGGAGGGAATAAGAGACAGGAGGAGAGAGGAAAAGGGGGGGGGGGGGGGGTTAGATTCCTTCGGGTGATTCTCACTTGCCCGAGATGGGGGCACAAGAAGAGAAGGCGGGGATTAGGAGGCAGCGAAAAATAATGGGTAGGTAGAAGAATCGGCGTGTGCGTGTGGAGAGCAGGGGGAATAGAAACAAAATGGAAGGGTTGCGCTGAAATAACTGTGGCAGATCGCGGTAATAGCTGGGGAATAAAACTACAGGTAGGGAAAGCTGTGTTTACGTGAAGAAGAGCTTTGAGAATTCAAAGAATGTCTACGTAATAATTTCCTGGCGTCGACCGAAAACTCCTATAATTAGAACAATTATTAATAAGTGTTTCGAAGTATTAGAGCGAGGGTACTCACATTATGAAACAATGGAGATTATTACTTTGTATATCTCCACAAAAGGGTCCCTTTGTGGAATTATTCAAAGTAATAATCTCCATTGTTTCATTATGGAATTCCACCACGTCACGGCCTCCTCAGTGAATTTTATGCCCACATTACTTTTATAGTTCGTTTAACAAACGCTCGGGACAGACCTCATACAGAAGATCTCCGTCGGGTATTTTGTTTCTCACACCCTGTTTTACCTTCTTCCTACCCGTACTTATTCCTACTTCGAGTTCAGCGAAGAGCAGCTGCATTTGTGAAAGGTTGTTACTACCAACGTAGCGGTGTAACAATCTTATTGGAGAAATTAGGTTGGGAACCATTCGTTGAGCGTAGGTTGAAGTGCAGGTTAAATTTATTATACAGGTTTCAGGAAGATAACTTCAGGGAAGAAGTCAAAAATATATTACGAGCCCCGAGATACTACGGTAGGACAGATCACGTACATAAAACCAGAGAGATAGACTGTAAAACAGATAGTTATAAAAATGTATTTTTTTCCCACGAACAATTAGAGACCAAAATAAATGACCACACGGTCGGAGAATATAGTTAGAGTAACTAGTGTATATGTGTATAATATCTTGCATTTTTTTATTAAATATTAATTGATTTTGTTTCCGAATGACATGTATCTTTTTTGTTATTTAAATCTTCAAATGTGAGTGATTTATCTGCATGTGAACTATATCTAATATATGAATGTGGGATTGCATGCCTGGCGGTGGCTCACTCACCCCCCCTGCCACGCGCCCCCTTGCGGCGACTTGCATGATATATGGTAGACGTATTCGTACTGCAGGGCATTTCGTAATTTTTTTTCTTCTTTTCAAACATAATTTTCTCGGCGGCGTTTCAGTCGGCATCAAGAAATCTGATGTTAATTCGTATATATTGTTTCTCATCAATTTTAGGACTCATGAATCTGGGTTCTTAAAGTCTCCAATGGAATATTATAATGAGGGATTGATAAACATGGCAGATATAAGAGAAGGAAAGGCGGAATGATGAATTTATTTGGAATGAGATTTAGATAGGTAAAATAAATTTCTCTTTCTTTTTTTTAGAGAGAATTTAGAAAAATTTTAGAGAGAATTTTTAAAATTTAAAAGAGAAATTTATGGTAGGATAGGGCGCGAGAGTTCCTCCTGAAGTCCATGTTGTTGTTTCAATTATGGCCATCACTAATATTTGCTTCTTCGGACCGGAAAGAATGGTATTCACGTATGGGAATGGAAGTGTAGAAAGAACCTGTAGTTCCGTAAGGTCTCCAAAAACATGTTTAAACCACTGCTTAGGTGAAACTAAAATATGTTTAAAATATATAATACTATTACTTGTGAACTTCAACAAAAAGATACCTTTATAAGATAATTCAGAAATGATCAGCTCCGGGGACAGTTTGGGAAGCTCTGAATAGCTGTTGGGGAAGGGATTGCTTTATTCAATATTTCCTGCGAAAAATCATTTTAACCCGGAAGACTGATTATATAACATATTGTACATTTTTGGTGTTTAATCTATACATTTCACTGTTCGTGTCAGCTGAGAAATATACTTACGGACTAACTGCTACCTCCCTAATTAATAACAGACGTTGAGTAACGGAGAAGAAGACTCGATATTCTTGGTCGTTTTAAACTTTGGACAAAGATATATATATATATATATAACTACACTTTCACAAGATAAACATAAAACACAAATAAAAGAACCTTACACTTGGATCCGAATTTTCGGTGTTCCTCCTAAGACCTAAACCTAAATGCCTAATATGCCTAAGACATCTTTATCTTATGTGCGCCTCGACCACATCGAATGACTCTCATTCTTCTTCCTCGATCCTAAGAGAAAGGTGTGCCTCGACCACCGAAAATTCGGATCCATGTGTAAGTTTCTTATCATTATATTATATGTAAACCTTGTGAAAGTGTAGTTATATCCACAAGTTTGGACTCCCCATCGTATTCAACATACTTTTGTACAGTAAAATATAATGGTTCACTAAGAAAGGAAATATTCTGAAAATAAACTGAATAAGAGTGGTACAACCTAGAAACTTCACGTATCTAGCCCGCTGTGTAATTTTTTAAAGGTAATGTTTGTGTGTCCTGTTCTCCTTTGGACCGTATGTATAACCGTCGCCGATCGTTTTCCCATTTTTCCACGAATGAGAAACTTCATAGACCCATCGCTATGATGAATGGTTACTCGGAAAAGAACTAAATAAATTCTCGGGCAGATCATGGGGCACATGATAAGACATGCCTCAATACGGTAAACGAGAGCACAAGCATAAAATCAGAGAGAATATGGAACTGGTAGATTTAAAATGTATTCTTTTCATCGCACGATAGGGAACCGGAAAAAAATATAGTCGCAATGGCGAAGAGGATTATTAAGAGGATAGATGGCTTAGTTCGCAGTCTCTTGCATGTATGCCATGCCTTGGTTTAAGTGATAACATTGACCCCAGATGAACGAAATATAAAATGTTTTCGCATGAAAGGTATTGTCTTAGTACTAAATAATTGTGCATGTGTACTTCAAATAATACCATACTTCCCGGCCCATAGTACGCAACAACCCCTACTAATACGGAGGGATATTCAAGGTTAAACTTTCGAAAAACTATTAGCTGATCTTTTGGTCAACAATTGGCGGAGTATTATAGTATTTACGTTTCAAAGTTTGCAACTACATAATAAGATTATTCAACTTAGAATAGGTTTGGTAAATATAAAGGAATTATTCACTTACTACAGTGAAATGGATATCTGATGTTGAAAAAATACTCATATACCACCACAGTACGCAACCCGAAGGTCAGTATGTTAAGTGAGGGTAGCGGTCACCTAGTATTAAGCCCACGGCGTGTGGAAATCCACACATGAAGGTAGGGGTGCCAGTTCCTTTCCCTGTGCTGCCTGTAGTTTTCCACGAAGATGTGGCACCCGAAAAATCACTCAGCTTGGGTTTAGCGGGAGATGTGCTGAGTCGTCACCGGGTCTCGAACCAGGGTCCCCCAGTCAGTAGCCAAGCACTCTGCCCACTGGGCTACCACGACCTATTCTCATATACATATATTTAGAAAAAATAATCATATATATATAAATAAAACAAAAGTTAAGAAGTATAGGCGAACACGAAGAAAGAAAGACACAAATACTTGACGTTTCAACACATTTACTGTCTTCTTTGAATGGAAAGAGAAGAAAGAGTGATGTTCTCTTCATAGGAACGGGTGATGGATGGGGAAGAGGGTGGGGGAGGAGGGGAGCAGATGGATGGAATGGTGGAGAAATCGGTTGGAGGGGGGGGAGGGTAATATGGAAATGCATTAAAAACATTTAAGTCTGAAACGCTTTTAAAATACATTCAAAAGTTGTCTGACGCGCAGATTAAAATTTAAAATAAGTTTTGCGCGAATAATATTATGGTTTCAAACAAAATCCAACATTAGACTTTCTGGGACATCCCGACAAAATATCTCGCAGCATTAAGCAACGAAATTCCTAAGAAACTAGCACAAGACGCTCGTAACTCTCTTTCATATATCGAAGCAGGCGACAGCTGATCGAAAGGGCACGTATTTCGATTTTGCCTCGGGCTCGTGGTGACATTCGCAGTTCAGTTCTACTTTTGGAATTCCGACATGGAAAAGCATAAGTATATCCAGGGATAAAATTATAACACTACAATTCCACAAAAAATAAAGTATTTATTTTTTGTGGAATTGCAGTGTTATAATTTTATCCCTGTACAATGTAAAAATTCCAACTAGTTACGGCTGAAACCATTTCATACGATAAGCATATCCGTAAATACCAACGTCTTCGCCATTATGTATTCGTATTTATTCACTCCAAGTTTGGCTTCCTGTGGTAGGGACTGAATTGTTGAGTTTACCTTGTCACTAATTTTCCGTAGTATGAAATAAATCACTCAGGATAAGGAAGCGGAAGTATATTTCATTGATTCCTCTACGTTGCATTTGCACATTGATAAATAAAAATAAACGTATTTACCGAGAATTTCCGGAAGAGGCCTCCCGGCACATTAAGCCAAGCGCACACAATTTTTGAAAAGTACAGTTTTATTCATTAAAGTTATCTTTGCAATCAAATATATGTTTACGAATGGTAATTAATTTTTTTTAAAGCAATATAGTCCTATTTTATGTCAAAATATCTGAACACGCTTTGTTAAAATGTTCTTTCACATTTAACTCCTCAAATTACGTTTCTTTCTCAAATTTTTCCAGTGTAACATTTTTTCTTTCCTCTTATTCGCGTGCTTTACAGTACACCTTTTTTACCTCGACCTTTAACATCTCACTGCCTCAGCAAGAAATATAGGCCATAAAAAAATACAAGATAAATAAAAAATACAATGTCCCGACTTCAGGGAGTTCTTGTGTTCGTTTGTTCAAAATATAATAGTGCCTGTAGCCTGATGCGAATCTTTTGCCGAAAAAGGTTTCCATATGCAGTGCCATTTTGCGGTAATCACTTCCTTTTGACATACCTGGCGAATGTGAAATAATTTCCGGGGTCAGTTCCCACAGTGAAGAGAGAATTCCATGCGAACAACCGGGAATGAAATCAAAATCTAACTATGGCATGGTTTTTGAAACCGTGGTTAGCTTGGAGCACTCAATGAAGAACATTTAAAACCAATTACTGCATTGTTTTCAATCATGTCGGAGTGGAATCATTTTTATTTCTGTGGAAATTCCATACCAACTTTTACTTTTTTTATTAGTTAATTATCAGTAAATTCACTAAATCATTCATATAGAAGGTTTATTGCCGCTTTAATTTGGCTCTTTTAACCTACCCTAATCTGCCCGTAGTATCTGTCAAATTATGAAAACGACACCAAACCTCGTACTCTAAATTTGTAATCATATTAAATGGGCATTCAAGAGGACGAAAATGACACTTATTATTTTTTTCGAGTTAATTAATATCGAGTAATCGATTCTGGTGAGTAAGGTGGACGAGATTTGACTCACCTATATTCCACAGTGTTCTCGAGAAACGTTTCAAATCCGTAGGAAGTAAATAAAAACATAAAATCAGGAGGTAAGTCATTTTTAAAACGTGAACAAACCGCCTTACCACTTACATTTCTATCTCTGAAAGGCGGCGACGAAAAGTTTTTAGTCCAACTTTCGAACGAGCCAAAGCACGTGACCTTCCCCTTCCAACGTGGGCAGACCCCCCTCCGACACGACATCATGTCTCCCTCCCTCTCTTTTTGACTCGACCACGCCCGTGCTATCTATCACGAGTGATACGCTTCCAGTCGAGGAGCAAATATTTCCTCTCTCCATAGCGAACCCAGTACCCCGTCGCCAGAGGAGGCGAAAAGTAAACAAGCACATGGTGCAAGGCATCTCTCAAACGCCCGCAACCGCAAATAGACTCGGCTCGACACTTGAGTGCTAATGAGCGCAGCCGCCGTGGTGCTAACGAAACAGAAGATGAGCAATTATTATACAGAAGAAGTCTCTTCAAAATGTCACGCGGAAGACGCCGAGAGTTTTTAGCACCGCGTCCATTGTGTTGCTTGAACCGAGCGCATGCGCGCCCTCTTGGCGTCGTCATGGAAACATCCGATGGGGGCCACGACGGATCCTAATTAGCTATTAGGGAAAATTCGATTTCGCTCACTCTTCAGAAATCGCCGCGGAGATATTTATTCGGGATGGGCTCGGAACCGGTCATTAAAGTGACGCGATCATCGTGTTCGAACTCCTCTCGCAAGTCCCGGGGAGACTATTAAGTATATATAAAGCCCCATGTGAGACAAGTTAATCCATTTCAGCGTAAAGAAATTTCATCATCTCTCTTTCATTAGAGGAGGTCGGATCCTAGAAACTGAGCCATCATTAAATGCAAAGCTAGCGTGCGAGTCAATGATTTTGGTACGCAAGGTCGGCGGCTATCACCACCAGATCGTGACGAAACCGAACGAGAAATGCGGTTTTTAAGAGACTTCGGTACATTCGTTTGTATCGCAGTTCGTTTATTGAAGCGCGAGTGACGGAAACAGACGGTGAGTGGTGAATGTTTCGGTTAAGCAAATATTGCGACTGAAGAGGACTCTCGGCAACAAAGTTAAAATTCGGGATATGAAATGAATATTTTTGCAAATTCCAAAGCAAATAAATTATTCAGTCAACGTGTTGACTGAAAAAAACGTATTTACTGTAGAATTTGCAAAGTATTCATTCCATACCCTGAAATGGAATTCCACAAAGTATCGGCCGGTGCCATCTTCTCCATCGAAGTTAAAATTGTCAAATTTATATTATTGGTAAACGTCGACTTTTAATCAACGATGAGAGCGTCATAAGCGTCGGGACGACTCTAACATCCAGAAATTCTTTGCAACTGAATAAAGACTAATAATTATAATTTACATGTTTAACACGGACAGGTAACCCCACTAGCACATGACAATAAAAATAAATGCAACACAACACAACCAAAAAATGTCACAAGTTACGAATTGCACTTTGAGCAATTAACATTACCATAAATATTGGCTTTGAAACATGAAATATAATCATTAAAAATATCAATACTCTATTCACTTAAAAAAAATTCATTTTAAGACCCTATAATCCACAGAGTACTGAAGAGAACTTTCGTAAATTTACCCTCCCTGCTGGTTCCTTGAATAGAGAAGTATAATTCGATCTCCTCAATGGTACGTGAAAATCATTATCGCTTAGTAACTCACTCTATGCGATGGAAACTGTTAAAGTATTACTACGGCAGAAAACGCTGTCTGTAGATTTGCGCCTGGTCTTTAATACGTTCAACTTGTAACACAGGGTTAATCTGTGTTGTGTAACATTCTCTTTCATGGACAATCATTCCACAAAAGCGCATCTGTACTTTTTCTATCACATTAATTTGATTTTGTAATATTGGTTCCAGACAACTGAGGCATATTCTAAAATAGGTCGCACAATCATACAGTAAGGTCGAATCATAATCGGTGCTGAGAAACTTTCGAATGTACTGCGTTTTAAAAAGCCAGGATGCCTTTGAACATATACCACTTATATGATAATTAAATGTCAAATTAGCGTCTAACTTCGCGCCTAGGTCATCCATTGCAGAGACTTGTTCAATAGGAGTTCTCAACAAGCAATAACTATGGTAAATTCTCCTTTTTTTCAATGACAAATAAAAATCGATCCAAATATCTTAGAAAGTTCGGAAATAATTAGTAGATATTTCACCACTTTTCAAGGCTATCAAGGTCTTCTTGTGAACTAAAACAATCAGCTAGACTGAAAATTTCCCTCGAAGATTTAAAGCCATCTAAATAACGTAGACAAGACTTTTTTTATGCAGCTTAGTAGATCATTTAGTACACCATCTATGAAAAATTGAAAAGAAAAGGCCCCAAAATTGATCCCTGAGGAACAATAGAAGATACTTTGACGGTAAGAGAAACAAAGCCTTCAATTATTACCTTTTGCGTCGTCTCTTTTAAATAAGAGCAAAGAAGATTTAGAATATTACCAGAAATCTCAAAGTGGTAATGTTTAAATGAAATGAGATCATGACTGATTCTGCAAAGAACCTTAGCAATATCAATATATGGGCATGTATTATTATACTGTTTTGCACTGTGAATAGTCGTTGAAATATAATGAAATTCTAGGTTAGATTACTTACAATAGAACGATTTGGAAAAAAAGTCACGACGTTTCTACGAGAATCTACTTTTATAGACAATGACTTACAATGGATAGCTATTTCAAAAACTTTAGCAAACAACGACAGAAGTGGCACCGGATGATAATTTCTCACATCGAAGTTTGTTGCCACTCATAAAAATTGGGCATACTAATACCTTTTTCCAAGGTGTAGGAAAACATTGTAAATGGGGTCACAAAATTCAACTGCACAGGTCTTTATGATGGGCAATGGAATATTGTCGCTGCCTGGATAGACATTACTTTCCAAAACCTTAATGACATTAATGACGTCGTTTCCGGTGAGCTGCACTGTATTTAAGACATCACGGTTGACATTGGTATTGATAGGTCGTTAATAAATAACGTCGTTTTCATAAACGAGCTAAATTTTCTATCTTATTTTAGAACAAACTCAAATATCCTGAATAGTATTTGTTTTTGAAGATAGAGGAGAAACACATTTCAAGATTATTCCACGAATTCCCACGAATAGGACCTTTGGAAGTTCAAAATAAAATTCGAGGTACTGCCTCTTCACTCCATTTAGACCCAAGGAGCTCGTAAGTGCCAATCTCTCACCACACGAAAACACTCAACTTATAAATAAATTTTATGTGAAGTGTAGTATATATAAGGGTTTGAGTTCAAGTTGCATGTTATAGCAGTGAAGGGTATAACACAGTTAATTTATGAAATGAAACTATAGATTATTGCGATTAATGCGAGTCCAGCAGCCAATTTATAAACATACACTTTTTACGCAATATTTTGGAAGAAAACTGCGTATAGGCATGGTCCCAGTTTTGACTGCAGTTGTGCATTGCCTAAAATTAAGCCAATATATATTTTCACCTAATTATGCCTCTGTTGACCAATCAAATCCACTAGAAGTGGCTCGATTGAATTTCCCATAATACTTTTAAACGTGATCTTTTATGGTAGTTACAGCATAAAATAACGACGGCTCCGTAAAGTCTAAATTTACAATCATCGAAAGCTCTCGATACCTCAATGTTACATATGGTCATGATTGAAGGAATTGATGATTTTTAAAAAATAACTTTTATAATTCCACAAATAAAAACCATCAATCTATCATGGATTTCCACAAGGTGACGGCCTCCACAGTGAACTATGATTGAAGGAAAACAACAATAGGAATTGAAAAAATGGCGTGAGCACACATATCATTAGATTTGCTGATGATGTTGAAATTAAGGGGATCTGCTAAATGAATGAACTAAATGTGCCATGACAAAAAAATACAACAAAAAATTTGCACGTCCACAATTTTCAATAAAACGACCGCCTTCGTCGAACAGTCGACATCATCAGGTGGTGTCGACTGTTCGACGAAACCAGTCGTTTCAATAAAATCTGTGGACGCTAGAGATGGGCGATTCCGATTCGATTCACTCGGAAATCGATTATTTTAATACGATTCTCGATTATTTTGAATCGATTATTGCGATCCGATTCTGATTCGATTCGTTTCCTTTCCGATTCGATTTAGTTCCGATTCCAATTAAAATACGATTGCGATTCAGTTACGATTTCGATTCAGATTCAGTTACGTTTTCGATTCACACTATGCGATACGAATCGATTTAGAGGATCCGATTTTTCGAGCGAATCGATTCACACAATCGATTTGGACGAATAGATTCATTCCTTGAAATCGCCCACCTCTAATTTATATCAATTACGCTGAAATTGTATGGCCTGAATTTCTTGTAGCTAAAGTTTACAAACTCGGGTACCATAATTTTTAAGTCCGATAGCGCGCAGTTTCCACGATAGCGAATTCAACCCCGACGTTCTACTTTTCGAGTTGGAAGGGACGGAGATTTGAAAGCCTTGGAGGAATTAGAGATTTTTAAGTCGCCTTAAATCACAACAACTTCTTAATGACCGTTTGAATCCCTCGCGTTGTCCCCTCCTACACTTTTGCACCCTTCCCATTAGCCGCCCACTGAGGCACCCGCTAATGTACCCACCTCACCACCCTCGCCTCCCCCTCTTCCAACCCTCCTCCCCCTTCCACTTATCCCCACCACCCTCCTCCCTTATGGTTCCCTTCCCTTCCTCACCTTCCTTCCCCTTCCCCCCACCCCTCCCATATCTCCGCCATCCTTCCCAACTTTTCCAACATCTTCTTGTCACACATATATATACTGCATCTTTTTCCTATCTTGTCGCCTGACGATGTAGCCTTGCCATGAAACCATGGTCGTGTCAAATCAAAATGCATAGTGTATAATAGTAATAAAATAACTAAATGCATAGTTAGTTAATTTACCCCCAGGATGATAGAATTCCTTAAAGTTTGACTGAGACGGTATCAAACAATTGGTTTTCGACTCTTCGGAAACGTAAATGCGGTGCATGTCACAGATATGGAGGTCAAAGGTGTCTTTCAGAAATACGGAAACATCTGAAAAAATGAGGCAGTCTGAGTAGTCAGGCCGTACATATTATTAAGCCCCGAACAAGATCAGCATACATGGAGAAAGGAAAAAATATAAGTGTAACTTTTAGCAAAATAACGAACTGTGGAGCGTAGAAAAATGAACTCGCTCTCGCAGGGTCCAATAAACCGTACCTACTACCACAAAGGAGGGAGACGAACGAAGAATTTTGGCTGGACATGAATGGATGTTTGTCTAGGGAGAAGCGGAGGATGGGGAATAAGGTCGCGGGAGATTACGGAGATGCAGTGTAACGTTGGAGGCTGCGACCGAAGGAAGTACGAGGTGCATTAAAGTTGTAAGGCTTCCAATTTTTTTTCTCCGGACTGGAAACAGATAGAAACATGCGGTTCGTTTTAAAATGAACGGGCACACACTGTCAATGCGTGACAGAGATGGCAGCACTGTACGACAGACAGAACCTCTAGCGGCTGCCGCGAGAATGAGAAATGTTTTCGATACTTAAAATGGCGAAGTTTTCGTTACACGACCAGCGTGTAATCAATCATTCGTTGTGTGACACCGATTGAAATACAACGCCAGTTGAAGGAGACATGTGGTGATGGAGTCATGGATGTGTCGAAAGTGCGTTCATGGGTGAGACAGTTTAAAGAAGGCAGAACATCACGTGACAACGAACCAAAACAATCTCGGCCTCGCACACCGACAGGGCGTCAGGGCGATTTTCTAGTGGTCAAAACAGACCCCTAAAGGAGCCTTCACCGCGACCATAGAATCATGGCGTCGACGTTGCGAAAAATGTGTACGGCTGCAGGGAGATAACGTCGAGAAGTAACAAAAGTTTCATTTTTTTTAAGGTGAATAATTAGTTATAAAAAATCGTAGGCCTTAATACTTGAATGCAACTCGTAGGGTAAAAGAATTATTTGGAGGAATTGATTATACTGAAGCAGGAACTAGTACCGAGGAAATTTACGAACAAAACTCCAACATGTTTATCAAACTTGATGACGCTCATCATTCCATAATTTTTTACAACGTTTGCAAGAACACTGTAACATCTTCACAAATGACACACTGTGTGGAAATCATTGTCGGTTTTTTTAATTAAAGTGTGACGTTTGACCTGGGGTTTATTATTTTACTGACGTGGGTACCCATTATTATCAACCGTGGCTTCGCAGATACTGTCATACGTACTGCCAGGCACATGGTCCATGTGGTCTTAAAGATCATAATTGAATCACGATCAATTGTCAGGGGAAAAACTTTAGAAAACACTACCGCAAATTAAGAAATCAGGCAACGTCAAACGTTAAAATAAATTTCCTGTCTTAGTTCTGGTGGTGTTTTCACTGCAACAGCGTCATGACTAGGCGATACGTATATTTCTCTCCATTACTGCACTCTCCTTTGATACCGTAATTCATTTTACGAGTCCCCAATCCTATATTTTCCTCCATTTGAAGACTTGAAGACTGCCCCTTTCTTTGCCAAGGGTGTTCTTTTTTCGTCACTCGCTCTCGTGTTCCTACTCCATGGCGAGGGCCCGGTAAAAAGAAAAGAGAAAAAGCTCTCCGCTCGCGTGGTGATTCATTGGTTGCGAGGAAAAATTGCATTGCTGTCAGAACAGGGGAGAGGGAGGGGGAAACTTTTTCTTTATTTTAACTCGCTCCGTCGGAACGTCTAAAGTTTAGGAAACTGCAAAGCCCTGAAGGATCGGTGGCTGTGTCCTCCCATCAATCGACCCGCGCACGTATCCAGTTTATTCCGCCTCCGGCTCCCTGATCCTGACGCTTTAAGACCGGTTCACATTGAACGTAAGAACATAAAGTAAGAAGTTAAGAGATTAAGAGTTAAGAGATTGATTTAAGTACTTAAGAAATTAAGGGTTGAGTATATGCGTCGGAACGAGACCGTTCACAATACTCCTCTTAACATAATTTAAGAACTTAGCATAACGCGAATGATGGCCCATGCTCATCTTTTACGTTTATGTCCATAAGTTGTCCAATCACGACGGAGAGTGAGTTCTTAAGTTATCCAATCACAAGCGTTTTCGTGGCGTGCACACTAGCTCCAGCAGTGGCCAGAAAGTGAAGTACCAACATAAACAAACCTGAAACAAAACATGAAGTTCGTGTTAATTGATTTAGTGAAGAATGAAAATTACTTTCGCAACTCAATTCCGAGCTTCACCGCAATTACATCCGTCAGTGTCTGCTAATAAATAAAACAAGGGAAAGTAGAAACATTCTCATTAGTGAACTTAGAAAATGAATGATCTTATCTCATTGGTTGAACTTTGTAGACATAGGCCATTATGAACGATAAAAGATTTAGGGATTAAGTTATGTCTAAGATACGTCCTTAAGTTATGTTCTTACGTTCAATGTGAACCGGCCTTTATTCTTTGAACAACCTTCATTCTCCTTGAATCTTTCTCGGAATTTCCGTCTCTGAATATATCGTAAGGATCTAAACCAAGTGTTTTTTTTTTAGTTTTGCCTTATTGCCTGTTCAGTAGCAGAAGCGCTCATCCCTGTGACATTCTTGTATTCGGCACTAGAATAACTGTAAATGTAAATTAAAAACTTTCTTGGATTCGACACAGGCAGAAATTTACGCTCCGGTTATGTGTTTACTATTAAATTCGACTCCTTACCCCATGAAGACGACTACGGGGGTATCTGACGAAACGTTACCTGTTCGAGCCACCACCCTGATCGGAGAGAAATTGATTTTGTTTCTCGTATTCTCCATCTCCTCCCGTGCCCCAAACACACACGATACACGGTTAGGAGGGAGGGGGGGGGGAGGTCGAGTGGGCAGTGGCTGTCATATACGGATCCCCCCCCCCCCTCCAAGGAAGCCTTTTCCAATCCACCGACCACTCGGAAATAAACGTCGGCCTTGCCTCCTACTCTCCCTCCCTCACCGTGCCTCTCCCAGTCTCAACACACCCGCCATCCCACCGCATCTATCCCCCATCACAACATGCCCCTCCCTCCTCTTCCCTCTGACCATATGATTGGCGTGCAGGGGGCAGGGTTCATTGGGTTCACTATCCCGCTTCCTCTTTTTATCCTCCCCACTCTCCGCACACACATACACACCACCTCGGTCACGATAAATTTCTCATTAGAGAGCGACGGATCCCCAATCCCCCCGCCTTCCCCCCCTTTCCCACCGGGGGTGAGAGAGAGCTCCCGGATGATGATGCGACGTGCTCCGATGACGTAGGGGGGTTGGATGGGGAGGTAAAAGAGGGGGGGGGGGGGGGCGGGGGGGGGGATGTTTGGGAGACCCGGGGC
>WURS02455052.1:0-13947 GCA_011762765.2 Rhinocypha anisoptera
TCTCTCTCTCTCTCTCTCTCTCTCTCTCTCTCTCTCTCTCTCTCTCTCTCTCTCTCTCTCTCTCTCTCTCTCTTTAATTCACTCATTTGTCTTAAAAACGGTATCTCAAGAAATAAAAAATAATAGAATACACAAAAGGTTAAAACTTGACCTGTGAATCACAAATTTTACTAATGACTCAGAGTGATAGTCAATTTAAGCAAAATATAAGAAAACTTAACAAGAAGCCTTATAGATCTAAATTTATGTCGTGTGAATTAAAAATTAATTATTTCAAAAATAAACATCATTTCAGAACAAAAATTATTTCGTACATCGCAAGTTTATCTAGGACGTAGATTTTAATTGTATATTGCACTGTATAAATATATTTTTTGATTATTTTGATTCAATAGCCACAAGAGAAAATTCTTTATTTACTTTTGGTAACTTTAACTTTTATTTTATTTTCGTCACATTTTCTTCATTCTCTGCCTTTTTGTCCCACCATCAATCGCATCAAAAAATTAACTTGTTCAACATTCCATGTTCAAGAGAAAAAGAAATGGTGAGAGTAGCGCTTTAGAATGTGACCGCATTGCGTCATCGGACGTACCATTGACATTGAACCATCGCATATCACACACACGCAGAGAGAGAGAGAGAGAGACTCTTCTTCGGTGGTGGTCTACTTGATGGTACCGAAAGAGCAATCAAAAGCAATCACATTTGCATCTCCTTACTACCCACCACAGACACATTTCCATTTCACTAATCATTTTCCAACCACTAATCATTTATCGTGTTTAATGTGCACATACTCGTATTTGAAGGAAAAAATTCTTAATTTTTTTTGCGCAACTCACAACTTATATCAATATCATTATCAATTTTTTATTTAAGTTCAAATTCACGCTTATGTCGTTGAGCAAACGCAAATAAACGGCAATTTAAAGGTTATTTTGAATAATAATAATAATAAAATAAATTTATTAACGACACAAATTATCACCAACCTGTTATCTCATTTCATATGTGGTGGGCATGTGACTTGGGAAAAGAATGATGCAAAAAACGCATTAATTAAGAAAAAGCTAAGAATTAGAAAAATAAAATAAGTTTATTTTATTTAATCACATTTCGAAGCCGTTTTATATTTTTGTTTATTATACTGTGTGAGGGTTAACTAAATATTTAATGTGCATTCAAGTATGTGCGTGGGATGATTCAAAATTAAAAAACACCAACAACCCACAACTAACCAAAAGTTGGTATTATTAAGGGATAATTTCTATTCTATACCCAAACCAAGTCATTTTGGGATTTTTTGTGTTTCTACCGTTTTCTATGTATACAGAGATCACCGTGGGCTAGTCACGTTGATCTCTCTCTCTCTCTCTCTCTCTCTCTCTCTCTCTCTTTGGTGGGATAATTAGCAGGCTACGGTGATGAGAGACGGAGCACCTCGAGAACGGGCACAATGTCTCAATTTGGACCCTCAACCATCTACCAAGTGAATGTTTTGTTGGTTTCTCTATTTTCACGTTTTCTATTCTATTCTACTAACTACTGTTATCGTGCCATTGCCTTATCATTATGGTACTGTTTGACCAAACATGATTCGAATACCCAAAAACCACATACACATATGGAATCTCTCTCTCTCCCTCTCCCTCTCCCTCCCTCTCTCTCTCTCTCTCTCTCTCTCTTCCTCTCTCTCTCTCTCTCTCTCTTTCCCTTTCTCAGCCAACCTCGTGTAACTTTTCCATTAGCTAATAAAATTGTTGTATCTATTCCTATCTTCACTTCGGAAAATAATTATATTCTGAATGGATAGAGAATCAAAAAATGGCCTAATTGTAGTCATTTTTTGACTATTTGTTATCTTTTATCAAAAGTTTTTTTAGTCACATTTGTAATTATTATTAATATACTTATATTTTAATAAAAAAATTATGTTTGAAAACAAGTGTCAAAATTGATTAAAATATATGAATTTATTTTTTTTCTAAAGTCCAAGTAATGAGATTAAATTCATTAAAATTAATGATGCTAACGCTTGATAAGTGTAAACACGTGTTTTTGTGTGTCCCATAAACAAGCCGATTATTTGTGAAAGGGCTTTAAAATTCAAAAAAGAATACAATAGAATTGAATAAATTCCAAATTTTGACAGTAGAGAACAAAACGACATGAATAATCATGTTGAAATGTTTCACCTTTCTCTGTTGTTGTTAGTATATATACAAGTTACAAATGTTCATAATAATAATAATAATTGTAAGTCTGGGTGTGAGTGTGTGAGGTCTAATCGAATACGATCTTTTTTGGTTTGATTTGGTATCAATCAATTATAAGATTTCCCCCTCCCCCCCCCCAGTTTTGCTTTTTCTCTGTTTCCGCGTAAGTCATGAATTTTAAGAGATTGTGGTGTCGGTGCCATTTGATGAAAGAGAAGGAGAGAGAATGAGAGAGTGAGAGAATGAGAGAAAGAGAGAGAGAGAGAGAGAGAGAAGTGAGAATTGAGTAAGCGTGAAACGTGTTTCACACCACGATCACACCGACCAATCGGTTGGGTGGCCCAGGCGCCAATCACACCAACAGTGATCGCCATTGGGTGATAATATTTCGATTATACCGCCACGCGTCTTGCTCATGATCGCGATTAAGTGCGATTTCGTATTGGAATCGATTCGAGGTTTGCTTGCCGCGTTGGATTCAATTCCATTGTGTATGTATGTGTATGTGTGTGTGTGTGTCCTGCTTGATCGAGCTGACCATAAATCAGCGTTGGTGCCAAAACGCTAAGGAGGATTTCATTAACACACACACGCCACAGTGTGTCGTGATTTGGCTTGTCTAACGGTTCAAGCGCCTTTACGGCAATTCACGCGTTTCGTTTTCACGGCTCTCTCACCCACAACGAACGAACGACTAAGGCACCTCGATCGATCGATCGATTTGCAATGATGATCGTTTTGTATGTTGCTTTATATCCCCCTTTTTTCACACACACACACCGCTGCTAAGTTTTCTTTCCCCCTTTAACACATCTTGCCACTGAGCTACCGATGGCTTTCCGATGGTTCTGTGTTTCCTTGTCTTGGTTCTTGTTGTTGTTGTTGTTGGATTGTTCCATTTAAGGGCAAGAAAGGGCTTTACAATTGGCTTTGCGTGGAGCCAAGGGACCTCACACTCACATGCCGAGTTTATCGATTTCTTATTTGCTCCGTTCCAATCGATGCTCGCAAACCCTATCAAGCCCAATAGAGCCAACAACCAAACGCCTTCACTACAAACACACACAACCACTGCTACTTGGTTTGACAAAAGTTTAATTTTATTTTGATGCGGTTTGCGGGCTCCATGTGGGTGCTTTCGTGGCCAGATGTGATCTTTTTTCTCTCTTTCAAAGCAAGGAGAGAAAAACAAGCCAATATATCGGTGTGTTTCGGCCACCAAATGGCCACCATCAGCGAGAAAATCAAAGTCAAAATCGTTGGGAAACGAGGAAATAGTAACAACACACACAACACAACACAAAAACTAAGAAAAATTTAAAATTCAAACAACGTAGCCATCTTTTTTTTCATACCCATACCCATCCATATTCTGACCAATGAACGACTGGAACGACGCCAAATAAATTGCCCAAAACCCAGACTCGAATAAACCATTGGACAATAATAAAAAAATTGTTTAACAAAATAAAAAAATCACAGTTACTTGTTTTTTATCTTTATTTTTTCTTTTATTTCAATTTTTTTGTTGATTTGAGAATCAGTACATCCAACAACACAAGAAAAATGATTTTGGTAGAAGATAGAGACATCATCAATTGCAAATTTCTACTGGTATACTTCGTTTTAATAATAAATTATTTTTAAATTGGAAAATATTAAAATAAAAATATATTCTATTGTAATTATTATTTTGCTAATTTAATATAAAATTTAATTAAAAAATCATTTATTCGTAAATTGTTATTCTCAATCAGTTATATTCGGTATATGGCCTCGTTCTCTTACTCTTCCAATCACTGATTTTTAAATATGATCTCGATCCATTAATCTATTTGGTGAGATGTCTAGTTTCACTATACGTAGAGTTTCTATTTTTCTTCAGACAGACACATGGATAATCAATAATATCTTGTCGGTTTTGGAGATAGCACGAGAGAGGAAGAGGCATTAGAAATTTAAATTTTTTATGTGCTTGCACAGTATCGCTCATTCTCTTTATTTCTCAAGCATTTTATTTAGTTTAGAAAATATGTTTGGTATGAAGAACCCAAAGTCTTGATCACACTGGATTTGGTCAAGCGACGGGTCAAACCTATCATGCATGTTGAGTGTGATAGTAAGAATAGCAAGAAGAGAAGAGAAGAGAAGACAAATCTTAAAAGGCATGAGCGATTGTGAAGGAAAAAATTTAAATTTAAATCGATTTGGGTCGATTATGTCTTATCCCCTCTTCTCTAAACCACCGACCAACCAAGACCAACCACAATGACCAGTTTATATTGATTTTAGCCATTGATCCAGTGAATCGACATTTTTATAGAGATTTAGAGTTGAGAAAAGTGGGTGGGAAAGAAGGAAAACCAACAATACCCAAATTTAAGCTAATAACCGTGTGATGTGAAAGAGAGAGAAGGTTAGCTTAAAATTGCAATTTTGAACAAATTTGGAAAATCACACCAAATAAAGTTGAATAAAGTACACACATACATACAACATAGTTCTTAAATTCTTATCTTTATGATGATATCCTTTTCTTTCTTTTTTATACTTTGTGGCTTTGACGTAAATTGGAACATTCCGCGCTTGATTAGTGGCACTTGAACTGATTGGTCGTCACACGGAAATGAGACGACGGAATTGTATATGTGTATGTGTGTATATGATCAGAACAAACATATAGACTCAACTCTTAAAGGATATTGATATTCTATCTTCGAGGAGAACAAGAAGTTTCCAGTTTCTAGTGATCTACATGTGAAGTGGTAAAGGAAAGGGGAAAGAGAGAGAGAAAGAGAAATGAGAACGGAAAGTGAAAGAAGAAGCTTTGATAATGATCGTTAGTGGTAACGATGCGAACACACACACACATTTGGTTAGGCCAACTATGTTGCCTCATTACTTCCTGTAGGCCGCCACTTTCCCAAAACCCTCTTGATTACTATAATCATATATTATAATAATAATAAGAATATTAGAATAATTAGATTAATTGATTAAAAAATATATATTTTTTATTTATGACTTGTTTTTTTAAATAAATTTTGAATATTATTAAAATAATGGTAGGCGAATTTTATTCTGATACCACACAAGAAGAATTCAAGGAAAACTGAAGGAGGGGGAAAGACAAAAGACCCAGCTAGTCTGATTAATGATAATTTGATAATTTGATTTAGCCTCTCTCATTTTAGCGTGGCAATTCCCACCACTAATGAGATGGTGTTGCTCGTATATAAGTCTTATATTCTCATTCTCTCTTTCTTTGTTTGCCTATTTAGCAAACCGAGATGGCTCCTGAAGATGCGTTCTTGCTTTCGTTTTCACTATCTCATCTCGGTTTTTCTCTTTATGTCGACTGATTGTCGGTAAATTAATCAATTATCTCACCCGCGCTTAACTTTGTTACTATGTGTGTGTTGCCTATGTGCGAACATGCACAAATCGAATTAGGAACAAGTGAGACTTTTTTGGGAAGATAAACGAATGGCGAGGTGTTTTGGATGATGATGATGAAAAACAATCTAGCTTACTTCCGCTCCTAATCGGCAAGTTTGTTCGTCCAAGTTTCCAAGTCAATTCACTTTCTATCAGCTCTTCTTTCCTTTCACTTTCACTCTTGGTTCTTATGTTATTGAAACTCATTGGCGAGTGTTAATCCTGGAAATGAGCAATGAATAGAAAGTGGAATGTGACACAAAAAGCTTTGAAGAACATCCGACATGGATTTTTATTTTTCTATTCACTTTGATTCATTCTGATTTGCGTGTCTATATGTGTTTATAAGTCTCACCCTGTTGTCTTCACTCTCTAATTAGATCGTCATTTTGGTTTCTCGCAAATCGATACTTCAATGGCATAGACGATGCCGAGGCGAGGCCGCGTGTTACCCTTGTGCTCGTAAAAAACCTATTCAAAACTAGCTTGCTGACTAATAGCAAATGCAATTAATTTTAAAATGATATTTGGCCAAACGATTGTTGCGTGGAGGGTGGATGAGCACTATCGACACCACGCTGCGTGCTTGTCTCCCAATCAATAAACAACAACGCTCATCGCCACTGTTTCGCCATTCATGCCATTGCATTTAGGGCTCAAAATTTAAATTTATGGATCGAATAATGTCAAATAATTGCCGCCTGCTGGGATGCGTTCGTTGGGGAGAGGGAGGGGGAGGGAGAGATTGCGTTGTGTGTTCACATTGCATCGAATCTATTACACACGCACATCCGAGCCAATCCAGACAGACAAATCGACGAGGATGAGCACATTGGGTGCACTTAATCATGACTTAGCTCTCAATTGGCAGCAATTGCTAAGCTTTTTTGCATTTTAAACCAATTTGATTGGTATTGTATTTAATTCTTAAAATGTACAGTTTGAAATACTGTCTGGTTATAAGACAACATTAAGCACGTTTCTGGTTATAACTCAACAAATCATTGTAATAGACTTTCAATTTTAAAATGTTAGTTTTTAAGCAGACATTTTGGAAAATCAACGCTTATAAGCCGAATTTTTTAATTGTAGGGTTATAAGCCAACTTTTCTTAAATTGTCACTTAAAAACTAGTATTTTTGGAAATTGTAAGGTTATAACCAGACAGTATTTTTAACAGTGTAGTTTGAACGGTTGGTGAGCAATGTTATCGGCCTAGCAGAATAGCCAGTGGGCATGAATTGACGTGATGGCACCGAGTCCCAGTGGGTCACACCGAGCTACCGTGGTGTCGGTGTCACCTAGCGATGATCGATCAGTGGTGAGAGTGCACAACCTAGTGCGACCTACCGCGCAGGCCAACCAGTCCAGTCGACGCCAGGCGTCCGGAGAGAGACTCACTCACTCTCTCAGCCGTTTGGTCGTTCTCCAGGATTCCGTTTTCCAGCACGTCTGTCGTTGGCGGTGATTGATAATTCGACCAGTGTGGCGCCGAGTCCTAGTCCAATACGAATGTGTGTACAGATAGAGAGTCATATTTCGGGGTCAGCTTGGAGGATGCGATTTGTGATTGATCACCCGGCCACTGTAGACGCGCTCTATGGTTGCTAGTTTAATCTCAATTTGTAATCGTCTTTGATTTGCCACGCTGGTCAATCGCGACCTTGCCACTTCGAGTCTCAACTGTATTGTGTTGGACTAATTGTGGCGCCAATTGAGGCGGTGGTTGGTGGTGTTGTTCAAGTGGCACTCAAGCTAATCCCTGTTGCGCAACCACTGGTGGGTCAGTCCTAGTGCCCTCCATTGGCCACTCGAGTGCACAGAGCGCTGTCACTCACCTGGCTCCCGTCTTGAGCCCTTTACGATCACCACCACCAGCGGTGCGAGCAGGCATCTAAACCCAATTGGATTATCGCACTTGAATAGTACACTCGAGCAGCCCGCTTTGCTTCGGGTTAATCGCCACACCATTTCAGATTTGATGACCGATCCCGTCAAAGCCAAGTACCGTTGCGTTCCCCTTTTTTATTTTATATATAGGGAGAGTGTGACGGGAGTTTGTGTGTGCTGGTCACTCGTTTTATCGGTCGCCGACCACTCTTCGTTTGGTGGTCACTTGGCGCAATCCCTCTCTCTCGATGCTGGTAATCTGGCTTTTGTATTGCCCCGCGCGTTGGTCTAATTAAAATTACCACCAGCACATCGGTGGCTCTACTGGCACCGATCTGATGGGCCAATCGAGTGGTGCTTGCAAGCTATTCAATCTCCATTTGCCTTGTCAATTGCTTCTCGTCGCTACACTTATTCGCTTGGCTTGATCTAATCGCAAGGCTTAACTTGAACACACCAAGCATACTCAAACACACGCCCAATCCATCGAACATTGGTTGGCCTTTCTCTCTTCATTCTCACTCTTTCATTCTCTTCATTCGATTTGGTTTGGCCACTGGTCTCGCCCTTGTTGCACTGTCGTCACGCCAATGACATCAACATTGTCAATGACAAAACTGACTAGGCACCATATCTTATTTTTACATTTTCCCCTTTTTTCATACGCACTTTTACACATGCATTTACAATACCTAAAGTTGATTTTTTGGTAGCTTGTTCCTTGTCTATCTACTTTTCTTTACTTATTTCTCTTTCTCTCTCTCTCTCTCTCTCTCTCTCTCTCTCTCCCAGTAGGAGATTGGAACTCGACAAACACGTTAACTGCAACACGTCACACGCGATATTTACACGCCATTCTTCTCAGTCTATACTTAGTGATCCACTTAACACTTGACCATGGCATATACACTGTGTGAAGCACAACCTGTTTAAGTGCCATGGTCACTAAATACCAGATTACGCCTTTGCTTACGCACATCACCACCCATTGAGAAAATGTGTTGAAATACAAATAAATATATATATTCACAATAATAATTCTAATCAAACTATTGAATCAACTCTCTATTCAATTCTCAAACCAAGGTGACTAAAGTCAATTTATTGAAACTTTATAAATATATTATTATTACTAATGTGAGTGACAGGTTAATCAGATTGAATGTGCTCAATGATATTTTGTCAAAAAAATGAAATTTGGCTAAATTAATTTTTTCTTTATCTCCCTTTCTTTCGAAAGATTCTTTAATTTAATATTAATTTCTAAAGACGTTTTATTCTTTTATAAATTGTTCATAGATGCAACAGTTATCAAGTGCTTTGTCAAATTTAATCAAAAATCACATTCAAACTTATTGCCACAAATTGTGTGTGAATATGAAGTTAACATAGAAATAAACTTAATTTTTAAAAAAATGTAAGAATGATTAAATGAATTGAGTCAATTGTGTTTGTATGTCTGGTAGTCTGGTAGAGTGTGCGAGTGGATTGCAGTTAAGCAATCAGTGCCAACTCGGTGGTTCGATTAGATTTTGCTCGACTTGCAATCACCCTCGGCGCCGAGAGATGAACAAGGCCAAGTGGAGAAAAACACATCTCAATTAGATTGTGCCAGAAAGTGGAGTTTAAAGCCAGTGTGAGCAGTGGGCAGCCTCATCACCTCGTGCGCGTCATAACTGGCACTACCAATCGTGTCCCCCCTCAATTCTTGCCCCCTCTCTCCTTTCTCTATCTCCTCGGCCCTCCATTCTCTTTCATACCCAATTGAGCATTGTGAACACATCGAACTGAGCTGCAAGCAAAAATGGCCAATTTACCCACGTCTTTGCCATCCTCATCGACATCGGCTTCTTCCCCGATGTACTACTGCTGTGTGCTCTACTTCATCTCATCTCTACTTCTCTTCTTTACTTCTTTTTGCGCAAAAAAAGTTTAACTCACTCCAACACACAAAGCCGAACTGACAAAGATGCTTAACGTTTGAGTGAGGTACAGGTTTATCCAGAATCCCCCTAGTTCAACAGAGTGGTTTCCGTTTTATAAACTTTTTAAAAAATATTTAGAATTATAATCAATTTAAAACGAAAGTAAAAAAGTAAAATTAGCTCGATTTGATTTTTACTTTCAATGATTATTCCCAATCCCTCTTCGGATATCGGTGAAATTGCTTAGATATGCGTGGTGGACGGGGGCGCATTGTGTGTAGATGTGTGAGATGATATGTGAACACCCGATCAAGATGTAGGCCGACAGCATTTGTTGCAAGTGATGCGAATAAAGACATGTCGATGGTGATGGCTAGCCATGACTGGCCACCATCCACTGGATTACTTCAATGATGATTGCCCGGGAGAGTTGAGCCAGCTGATTCGATGCCCGCGATGATCAAGACAAGCGATGGAGCGACGCAATGGCACTTCTGTTCCAGTTATTAATTGTTATTGCCTCTGCCTATCAAGATGGCGTGGTGAGAATTGAGAGTGGGACAAAAGTGTTGGATATCGAAAATCGAGTGGTCGATTGTCCGGCATGGTATTACTTCCGCTCCGGAATGGTTGTGAGAGAGAAGGAAGAACAATCAGGTGGCGCCGGTTTGTGGCAGGCTCACCTCGATAAATCATATCCCATGCACACGATTCGCTTGGTCGCACTGAGTCGGTTGGCGTTTGGGGGGAGGTTCGCCTTGTCATCCCTCAGAGTCCATAGCTTGCATCAGAAAAAACCTACCCCGTTGAGTTATGGCAGTCTGTTTGGGTGGTTCGACGACAAGATCCAAGCCGTGGCCACTTCTTGGTGCCAGTTGGTCCCCACCCGGGCACCATCGGGTAGGACAGACATCCCGATTTCACTTTTTTCTCTCACTCTCTATTATTATTAATCGCCAACCATTTATTTCTCTCGGACCATTATAACTTCGGATTTCCTTCCCCCTCTTAATTCACTGTTTGGGTCCGATTGGTCTTCCCGATCCAACCCAGTTGGCTTGCTTTGATTTTGGGCTTCCGCGGTGGACATTTCCGATTAAACTCGCAACTCGCTCAATAGCGGTGCCAATTCGTAGGGACTCTAGTGCCGTTTCTCTCCCCTTCTCTCTCTTCCCCTCCCTCTCTTATTCTCGCAATAGCCAAAACTCTGGGTCACCTTAGCAATCGAATACGATCACGCTACACGCCACTTGCATCTAATGGGCCTCAAGCCAAATCGATGCCCACTCTAATCTTCCCTCTCCTCCTCGCTACTTTACTCCAAGCAATACAGTTCTTTTTGAGTTTACCATTACGCAATTGGAACACGTTGATGGGATATTCCTTTACTCTCTTTACACTTATAAGACAGTTATAGCAAATGGCGTCTATCTTGAAAGCAAGCAAGCCTCTCGGCTATTCACCAAGTGGTTTTCTGGTCAAAGATTTTTTTCTATATTAATCATTAGCTTCAATTTGCATGTATTCCTATCTTTCACTTCGCTCTCATTTGCCGACAAGAATGATGAATCCATTGTGTAATCAAACTCACATCAATCAATGCTTTGTATCAACAATGTGTGTCTCGATATCTTTGAGTTTCTATTTTAAGGGTTTGCTCTCAAGCTCATTTGCTCATCCACGCTTCTACCTTTCTCACCCTTTCCACCTCACTCTTTTACTCCTTTTACCGCTAATCTCTTAATGGCTAACCATTAGGGGTGTCATATATTAGGGAGGGGCTAGTGACTCTCAGATTCTCTCCATAATTTTTTTACACTATCTTCTTCTACGGTCTCATTCTTGCATTTTTTGCCCCTGGAGAGGTAAAGTGGTAGAAGAAAAATATGGCTAATTAAATGCGTTTATCGTGCCTATTTATCATGATATGTTTTGTCAGTAAGGGGGATGGCACAAAAAAGTGAGCCAAAACTGAATATTTAAACGCCATAGTTTATCGATTCTCTTATGTTTAAAAAAGAATTTAGTAAATATTTCTTGAATAAACCAATTGCATAAATTCCAAGAGTCAATTGAGGACTTTTAAAGATTCAGCTGAAAGAACGGACACTTGTGATTTTACAGCTTAGCTCTACTTAACAATAACAATAATCATAGATATTGCACGGGAGTGATGTCGTTTACAATTCAGGACTAAATTCCTTGAGATATGCTAGTATAAAAGAGGGAGTATATGTATATTGCTCGATTGCTCCTTGGTGTCCTCAATTGAGAGTGGCCATCGAAGAAGTGCCATTTGGAACTGAACTTACACACTTACTCACTCACTTTCTCTCACACAAACACTAAGCAAAAGTAGTCTAACCAATGAGAAGAACAATAACCATTCCAGTAGCCATCGTTGCCCAGACATACACTCTTTTATTACATTTCACACACACAGTTAAACACACACACCAATTCAAATGTGATAGTTTGTAGAGTGTAAGAGAAAAAGAGAAAAAGTGAAACCAACTTGAAACACATTTTACTCACATCAACCCAAAAATTTCTACACCGATTACTTCTACTACTTTGTACGCTTTTATATTTTATCCAAAACAATGCAAATGGAAAAATAAAAACGTCCGTTGTTTTTATGAGTGGAATAATTAGAATTTTAAATTAAATTAAAATTGAAATTAGATTCTACCTAAAACAACATCAAGGATGAAGGGAAAAAGAGAATGTTGTGTGTGTTGATGATTCTAGTGTGGGCAATATTTTTTCCTTTAACAGTGTTAATGGCTTTCGTGAGCAGCACAATTGAAGTGAGTTTTAACCAACCTGGCCAAGATTTTATTGGTCACGATTCACTAACATGGAAAATGAGAGAGAAAAAAGAGAATAATAAAAATATTGAATGAAGAATAAGGAATTCTCTATTGCTTTCTATCTCCATCACTCTTGAGAAGTAAATATTCTAAATCAGTACTCTTGAAAGCCGACTAGAATAAAAAGAATGTGAGTCAAGAATGTAAGAAAATCTCAATGAACATTAAACTATTCTATGTACATCTGTCTACTCATAAAAAAATATTAAAAAACAATTCCTGCACGTTCTTTACAATGCGGATTTGTTTATGTTTACTCGGATGCTATAAGCACAGGTCAAATTGCATTAAAACACGCAATCAAAATCTCTTCAAAACAATATTTATACCACTAGTCGTATGTAATGGTCGATATGTCAATTTGTGTAAAACAAATGATGATGATGATATGTACAAAACACACAAAGTTTAATCTTCTTTTTAGTGTTTGTTGCGTTTTATGGTTATTTTTTCTCAAGAAAATTTTGTTCGACTTTTTAAATATTGCCATTGTTGTTTCATAAATCAAAAGTAGAAACCCTTACTTCCTTATTGATTTACTTTAGCATATAAGTATGTAGACTTTAAAATTAAATCAGATTAGCAACATGTAATAAAATGCGAATCAATAGAGCAGTGATTGTTGTTGTGTTGGGATTTAATATTTTCCAAAACAATCGGATTTAAATTGGTCTACTTTTTATATGTTTATTTGCCTAACCAATTGCCAAAGAGTTTGAAGTTTTTTCCTTATTGAATCTTAAAATTTAGCATTATCAAAATTTATATACCTATTTGTTCTGTCTTGAAATTAAAATCAAAACAATAGGATTAAGTTTGGTTCAATTTATATTTTTGACAATTTTGAACAACTGACCCAAAAACAATTAGACTGGTCTAAATTAAAAATAAAAAAATAACTTAAATGAGAAGAAAGTACAACCATTCTAAATTGTAAAGTTGATCAACAAATTGAAATTAGAAATAGAACAAAGTTGTAATTATCCAAAGGTGTCATCACCACCAATCATTGATTAGATTGCCTATGTGTGTTTGTGAATCTGGGTGATTGAATTCACGTGATGCCATTGGTATTGTTTCACTATGTGTTGTCACTCACTCAAGTCGTTTGTGTTTTTTGTGTTTTTTTCTGTCGATGTCTGTAATAACATCGTGTCTTCTTTTTTTCGTTTTTGTTTTGTCTTGTTCTTCACCCAATTTCAAGGTTGTATTGCTTTGATGTTATTGCCAATGCGAGAGTTAGTGTGTGTCTGTGTGTGTGTGTGTGTTTGTATCGGATTGAGCCACATGGGAGAGAAATGAGGGGAGAGAAGAGTGATTTGCCTAATTGATGCTTGTCTTTTGAGTTTGGCTCTCTTTGGCTTATTCACTTTCACCCACAAAGATCTTTGATCGGAGCTCGATTGGAGCAGCTGCTGTGCTCCAAACCACGGTTTACGCCATTCATCACCCGCCGACCATCGGGTCTGATCAATCAGTCTTACTCTCTCTCTCTCTCTCTCTCTCTCTCTCTCTCTCTCGTTCTCTCTCTCTCTCGTTCTCTCTCTCTCTCACTCTCTCTCTCTCTCGCTCTCTCTCTCTCTTTCTCTCAACAAGTATGAG
>WURS02455063.1:0-13947 GCA_011762765.2 Rhinocypha anisoptera
CCTATCCTTTTTACCATCTCCTACCATATTTTATATTTATCGCCCTTGGCGTTTTTTATTATATATATTATATATATATATATATATATACGTATCAATAAATTCCACTCGGTGTGTGGAATTCCCTTCATTTTAGATATTCACATATTCTTAATCGTAATAGCCGTGAAGGTGTTTAGATATTTTAGCGTCGTTCAAAGTGAAGGTGCAAAGGAACGAGCTGAAGTAATTGCGCATTTGCCTACTTGTCCGCCACGGTTTTTTTTTACTGCTCTCTTCTTGAGTATCCAAGCCAGGGAAAAATTTGCCTGTCCGTTGCTCTCTGTGGACTGGGTTCGACACGGAACAGGGAAGTATGCGGGCGGCACCTATAAAGAGACTTCCTCATCTTCGAGTCGCCCGCAGACGGAGAAGGGCAGGAGTGTCGGTGTCAGAGGAGAGGACTGGTTCAAGGACGCACGAAGTGGAGCGGTGGAGGTATCAGAGAGAGAGAGAGAGAGAGAAAAACATGGCTAACTTTCGTTGTACGATTCCGGTAAGAAAAAAAACTACCGCTTATAAATATATACTAAACGAAATCTTTAGACGCCAGAGTTGCAGAAGAAAAAATGTGGAGGTAGTAACACCGCCGGAGGGGTGGCTCCTAAAAAGGCCAAATTAAGACGGAACCGGAATGCTAACAGGTTTTTCTTCCTTCTTTGCATCCATCTTCTTTCCACTACTGCCCTCGATAGTAACCCAAAGGCCTATAACATCTGTAAATCTTTTTTTATCCAAGAGCTGACGCTGGCTCCTCCCAATGGGCATTTTTAAACATAACACAAGTCTAGATGATCGATAATCTATCTTGATTATGTAATGATAAAAATGCAATCAGAAATAAGAAAATCATCAGCAGAAGCCCGAAAATCCGGGAAATACTGAAAAATCGAAATAAGCAGTCTTCCATCGACAAGAATTCTCTCGCCTGAGATGAAAGTTAAGATTTGTTCCTGTTCGATAAACTGTGAAAAAATGTTTAGAGATGGAAGACTCGATGAAATCGAAAGCTTTCTCTAACAGAAACAATTACTCGCCGAAAATCAACATCAGCTTGTGCTTCAGAGAGAAATTCACTTAAAATAACTTCTAATTTACTATTCCGTAACTGCCGCACCCAATAATACCAACGGCGGTAAACAAGCGAGGCTGTAATCGATATTATGATGCTAACAAAAATGATTGAGATGAGGTCGATTCACGGAGGGTGAAGGTTTTCAAAGAAAGCAGAGATATTATGGCTTGGTCACTGTGCCCTATACAAAGAGCATGCAGCAGTATTAAGATGTGGTGAAAACAGAGAAGAAGCAAGAATGAAGACAGGGATACTCACTTGGAAGAACCCTCGTTAAAGGCCAAGGATGCCATTTGAGAAACCGAATATAAGGAAGTTAGAGTTGGGACGTAGCAGGTTTGAATAGGCTGGGACGTGACGGGATAACTTAGAGGAATTCTATAGGTAAAACAATCTTTGTGTGATTTTCAAAAAGCAGAAGGTTGAGCACCTTTGTTGAATAATTTCAATGAAGAGGTCCTCAGAGGACCCACTATTTTCAAAGCAGAATATTTTGCTGATACTACACTTACAGTAAGAGGTGAAATAATGATATACATCCTAACTTGAGGTATCACATTTGGTGAAAACTGTATTTCAAGGGTTTTCAGGAGAGAAGAACCCCCGAGGAATAGTCCAAGCACGATGTATGAGACACAGAGTAATGGACAGAGTTAGGAACTACGAAGGTATGAAGGAATCAATAATTGAATCTTTGTTTCCTGTCTAAAATGATTATTTTTCCATTAGTAGGACCAGCAGAAACAGCAAATAGACTCCGCAAAAATGAAAGAATTCAGAAAAATCAAAGGAAAAACCGTAAGAGTGGTGATGCAGAGAAATGAAAAAAGGAAAGGAGTGGTGATAACAGAGAAATGGAAAAAAGGAAAGGAGTGGTGATAACAGAGAAATGAAAAATAGAGGCGATGGACAACGAGTGATGAATATAAGAAATGAGTGTAATACGCATCGAGACTGGATGGACAACGATAGAATATTGGAGACATGTAGAGACAATATCCAAGATGGAAAAATAATTGGAAGACTGAGGAAAATTTGGAAAGAAAGTATGTAAGTGGAAAAAGTACGAGTCTGGGCAGCAGTAAGAGGAAGAAGTTGTCAAATAAAGGAGTCTTAACTGGTCGGGACGGTGCTAAGCCTTCTTTATTGATAATGGCCTACGTTTGGAGTCCGAAGATTGGTATATCCATAACAGCTCTCCAACCTATCCCGTCACCTGACATCCCTTCCAACTCCATAATGCCTTCGTTGTTTTCGCAAGAATGAATGAATCGTAATCAGATAATGAAATGGAGGAGGGACAACCGGTCGGATGGTGCTCAGTCACGTTTAATCATCAGCATCGTAAGTTTATAGTCTGAAAATTGGTTTAACTACCGGGCTCCGCCTTAGCACAAACCCCTCAACTCTGTCTGATTCTTACCAGCTCTTAGCAGCTGCAGCTACCAACTATCTAAAATTCCTATCCCTTACATTCCCTTGCCTCGCTTTCTTCATTCTAATCTCCATCGCAGCTTTAAACAATCCATCGCCTCTAAGTTTTTCTTCCATCCACTTTGCCTTTCTTCGTATTACAATCAACAGTAGCCTCTACTCCCCTTCCATTATTAGAACTTTTTCATTATTTTTTCTTCTTCGTCCACTTTACCTTCCCGATCATTCACCAATAGCCTTCATTCTACGCTCATCATTCTTCTTCATGGACCAGGTTTCAGATCCGCACAATACTACGCTCCATATGAGGGTTTTCACTAACCTTTACTTCATTTCTTTCCTTAAGGTCCCTTTCATCAACTTCTTCCTTATTGCAAAAGCCTCTTTTGCTAACGCAATTCTTCTTCTAATATCCTTGCTGCTACATCCGGTTTTCTCTATGGCGCCACCAATAAACTAATATAGATGAAAACAATTCTCGCTATACTTTTCTACCTGTTCTAACTTATGCCCTCCTAGTTTTAGCGAAAGAAATATTCACTGAGAAAAATTAGCATGCTAAATTATCACAGTACCAATACTTATGCAGCAATCCCTCTTAGACACTTGAGTGAATACTCATTTGATAAATTTCATCAACATCACAGTCCGTATTCTTAGAATTGAAACTCTTCTGACAATATTAATCACCAAACTATTTTTTTTTCATTTGCATGATACTTTTACGAGTAACTCAAGCTTTCAAACTCATACTTGCTCATTTTTAAACTCGTACTTTTAAGAATATGTCTTGTTTTGTAGGTTTGTGAAGGAATAATCAGGCAGTCAGGGAGGTATATGCGTGAAATATATTTTCTTAGAGATCGGGCTACTGTATTTTTTTTTTAGTTTTAGAAAATTCCCAAATGTGGAAGCCTCGATTGGATCAAAGACCGATGTCCAACATTTCGATTCGTCCTCATATGAAATGACAAATTCCATAAATATGAAAATTTTGATGTTTTCCTTGCGTAGCTGAATGTCAACCAACGTCAACGGTTGAAAGTTACTTTTTTTCGTTTTTGGCTTCGTCTGACTTGGCCAAAATTTTTGACTTCATGGCTAGAAATGCCATTGAATGAAAGAACTAGAGTACGTATACTCTCAGTTCAAAGTTTCCATGGTAATGTTGCCTCTACTGGAGACCTTTCAAATTTCAGTTGCCGACAATGGATAATTTATGGAAAGGTTCTTTCTCAGAGAATGTTTTGACTCTTTTCCAACTCGGTGGCCATTTTACGGGACTCAAGTTGTCTAACCAGTTTCTTAAACATTAAACCTCTCCCAATGGTTCGTCTGCAGGAGTGTACTTTCAGAAAAATCGCAAGTCGTCTTTATGGAAAACATAAAGATTTGTTGTAAGTTTTTACTTGAAATAATAAACCGTGTTTAAGCGTTACCTTGAAACTTCGGAACGGACATCATCATCATTATATTTTTCCATTCTGTGATATGGTGATCAGTGGAATTAGCGTCTCAGTATGTCATTTCAGATAACTGCGTGTTTGAGCACTTATGCATGGCTGCGTATTTATTTTTTTGTATTTAGTAATTGTGATCCTGAGATCATCAGGGTTGTTACAGGATCAATTTTATAACCCTATTATTACATTAGAAAAAATTCTGCAAGCCTATCTTAGGAAAAAATATCCAATTTCCGATAAAATCTTGACCGACCAGTCTAGGTTGTTGAAGAACATGGTAAAACTCACGCCTTGTTAGAGTTCTCACTTTAACAAGGTTTTCACTAATCTCCAACTAGCAGGCTTTTTTTCTGCCACAGAAAGACCACAGGTGAAACCGAAGGATATATAGAGTTTTCCATGTGGTTTAAAGACATCATTCGAGCATATGAAACTCGATTAACTGATTAGCCATAGTATACTCCTAAATGCGTAAATTTATCCGCCAAATGAGTTAAATTCTCGTTGATTTTTTAAGATTGAGATAATAATTCTTTATGAAGGGTTTTGTCAGCTAACTGATCAAAGTCCAAAGGTAATCAGCTTTCTTGGACAGAATTGAGAATAAGATCACAGATGAAACCCGCCAACCAAAGGTAACCAGGTATGCGAGCTACTAAAATTTGCGAATTATCTCTAATAATGTATTCCCTGGTGGAATTTGACTTCCAGCGTAAGAAAAAGAATGTAAAAAATAGACTACCTGATAAAAGAGTTAATTACGATATTTCATGTGACCCCATGCCCCCAAAATACTGCAAAATCAAATCACACGCGAATTTTGTTTCTAAAATAAATTGACATACCTAAAAAAAATTGTTTATGATTAATGTATTTCGTACATGGGCGAGAAAAGAACTGTGCTGTGTGTTATACCTTTCATGGTAGGAAATATTTTTTGCAGCAAAATTTTCCAGATTAGCCCGAAGGATAGAGATTCCGCTACGTCGAGAGCTCATTCCGGTAAAACTTCTGCAGAAGCGGTTGTCTGGTGGTCACGTGTTATTTTCTGAAATGATCCCACGGTATTGCGATGCAATTAATATAAAATGGAATCGGTCCAACGAGGAAACGGCAGGAGGATTTCTTTCCGATTGCTGTGGAACGCAATTGCTCGGCTGTAATTCTTTCCATGATATACTGCGAAAAAACTTGCTGTAGTGATTCCAGGACTGCCTTTAGACTCCTGTGACCTTATGCGTAGATCATCTCATGTTTTTCCTTTTCAAGTTATTTTATGACGGCCATTTAATTATGGTGAAAGTATGAGATGGTAAATCTCTGAAATGACACAAAAGGCATATTTTCGATTGAAAGTTGCATAATTTCACAAATATCACCTTGATTTTCTCTGTACAGGATTAATACACTCTATTGTTGGTAATTTAATGTTTATTTGTGAGATATACAAGGCCATTTTAGTTTTATCCGAAAGAATGATCGCACAAGGAAGATGGCGAAGAGAAGCGAAAGCTCAGAAATGGCGTTCCTTCTCCAAGGTGGGTTTTCCTGTTTCTACGACTTTGCTGTGGAGCATTGAGCGTCACTTATAACGACGATTTATATCCAGTTAACTCCAAGTATTACCTTCCACCTTTAGTAATATATTTACAATAACGCATTATTTTCAGATGAATATCTTTTTCTTTCTCGTATTCTACAAGTGGATAATAATTTGTAGAACAATTTGGTAGATTGGGAAAAATCCTCTAAATTACTCTTTCAAATATTCATGTATACGAAACATCGTATTTATCGCCACATTTAGGAATTTTTAAGAATTTCGAAACAAATAGCCTCTAATACTGATTAGCATCTATGATATCCATAGCACCAGTATGGTAAGTTTAATGAATATTGGAGGCTTTAACCCTCAAATGCTCGCCGTTGCAGACCCCTGCACTGACACACGAGTAAGATGGACACATGAGTTCACATTGAAAAAACAGGTTTTATTTTGTTATTTACGACCAAGCATGTCAGGTGTTATATTATACGCTCTACGTTATAGGCACGTGCTTACACGAATACCTCTTACTATGCTTGCCTTCATTGCTCAAGTGCCCGTCAGGTACACTCCCCATCAAGGTACGGAACATAAAGCCCGAATGCACGTTTATTTGTGGATACACGTGAATCGTGTCCACGTGCAGTGCAAGGAGAATAATAGAGACCTCTCTAATGCTTGCATAAGATGCCAATTTTATGCTGAAATCGATTTGTCGGAGTCGTAACGGATGGTATAAATTTGATTTAACTGAATAGTGTTAGTTTTTTTTTATCGATCACATCGATGGAAACATCTCTACAATCCAATGCCTATGAGAAGGCCTCCTCGCAAGTTGCCATTGAGAGAATTTGCAATCAATTCTTCCGTGAAGTCCGAGAGTAATAATTATTCTTTTTTGATTTCGCTAGGAAAAGAAAAGGTCTCCCTTAGGTGAGCGGGTAACCTCCCATTTTCGCTAAACTAGCCTTTCACGGACTTTCACGACCCATGACATTCGTAGGCTTCGGCTGTCTTATGGGCCCCTGAGTAACCGTCAAATGGCCTCTCTCTTCATTAAAGGAAATCTCGACGCACGACCGAGCAGTATCCAGGCGTCAAATTTTCTGCTATTAAAAATTAAAGGCATAGGTGCGTCATTAAGAGTATTTTACAATGTTCAAAACATGTCTTCCAATCACCAAAGTGAAAAATAAATAGTCGGAGGTGTTAGGGTAGGGGGATAAGGGACAGTGAACCTTCCAAGGGTGTATTTTATTCTCACATAGGCAGTTCACCTTTTCCCAAAAGTCATTTGCGTTTTTCACTTAGGCGCTAATTTATGCTGGGAATGACCACTGAAAAAGTTCTTCATTTCGCCATCAAACCTTGGTGGAATATGGATGACTGACTAACTAAGGTATAATGGAGACGTGTATATTTTTCGGATATCAAGATTTTTCAATTTTTTACTTCGTGGGAATTTAGAAGTCACACTATTTTTATCTCGTGTTTAGTTTAATCATTGTTGTCGAATGACAATTTATTGCGTGTATATTTTTGTCTAATACATTAATAGTATTGAATTTTTGTGGGCATCCTCCACAATATGAAGCATAAAAAATTGGAAATACATAGCTGGACTGTTGCATTCTCAACACAAGTGGTAGTGAAGTTTGTTGTGTCTGCGGAATCTAGGTGAACACGCATCAAAACCTGCAAAAGTAATTCCACGGCGAAAGTGTGGCCTTTTGCCAACGGTTTTTTAAAATCCCAAATGCATTGAGTGCGGCACTTTTCAAACCTATGTGACCATATGTGTCTCTCTATCAGTTTCTCACTGTCGGATTTCACGTCGAAATTACGGTTCATATTATGAAATAAGCTATACGAAAACGTTTTGATGCTTATTAGTCTGGCTTTAGCGTAAAAATTCAAATAATATTTCGAGTGAATTTCAAAGAAATTTAAAGGAAAAAAGGTTTTCAGGTAATTAAGCAGCTTAGAGTTGTTTATTACGCAACTTAATTTGTTAGAAAATCCATTTGCCACATGGCACTTATCCAAGAGGAAACTTCATACGTTTCTCAACCAATTTCCATCCATACAATTTAGACCGTTTAAGTCAATTACTATGGTTTTAAAATTTTCTTCGCCTTTTCCACTTGAAATTTTCCTTTAAGTGCCTACATCTATGCTTAATTATGCATTTTTTCTAACGACGACTTTTAAAGTTGAACTTAATGAACAAACCATATCGTATATTTTCCCCGCAATCATGGCAAAAAACTATTCTTCCAATTAATTTTGATGAAACCTTTTTACTGTCATTACTTCCTGCGATTGTTATATTTCTCACTTAGATTATAAAGATGTATCTGTAGGTCATATCGGATGTTTACCTCTTAAAAACCCCAGCTGTTAATTTATTCATTTCGTTTAAATTAAGCGACTTTGACCAACCTAATTGATTCACAACAATATGAGATGATAAAATAAAAACAGAATAAAATTTGTACTATATAATGCCTTCGCAGTATGAGGACTAAATTCCCATTTTATTGCTAAAGGAATTTTAAAGTAAATTCCACTAATAATTCTGAATTTTAAAAATAAAAAGTCGTTGAGATAAAAAAGTAAGATGGCACTACGTATGTAGGTACTTGTTTTTTACATGTATGCTTTTTAAAATTCCAATGTAAAATAACATTTAATTGAGACGACATTTGAACAATCATTACTTTCATAATATTCTCCTCGCTCTATTCCACAGTAGAGTAATTCCCTTCTATTTTTATCCAGAGAGACCTTTTTCTTGGGTACCTGAAAGCATGTGAAAACAAATACTTTGCCGATGAAATTAGTGAATATTCATGACGAAAACCCTCTGGGCATGGAATGAAGTTGAATGTTTTGCTTGTTTTTAATCTAAATGGCCGAAAGTAAAAAATTAAATGAAATCTTCCATTCTTCCCCCAGATGGCACCTACGTCCTGAAATCCGTCAGCGGCCATTTCCAATCCGGAAAATTAACCGCCATCCTGGGGCCCTCCGGAGCCGGGAAGAGCACGCTTATGGACATCCTCTCCGGGTTCCGGTAAGCTGCGAATACTCGAGGCGAGCCAAATGTGCCAGAATCGAGTCGGCCGATCAGAGTGGCGGCATTCCCCAACTATCCCTCTCGCTCTCACTCCCAAGGTCCCTCAGATTGTTTCCTCGCCTCCGCTGGTTCGGCACGGGATGCGGATGCTGCCTCCCAGAGACGCAGTGTTCGCGAAGACCGGAACACTTGTTTTGCACGATTGGCGTCGAGGCGTGGTATAACTCTCTACTTCGCTCAGAATTTTTACCCTGAAGGGTAGTGGAGTAAAATATTTAACATTGTTTATAGACACCTCCACTACCATGCACCCTTGCGGTGACTTGCAACGTAATAAGCACAAGTAGTCAGAAATGGGTTATGGAAAGAAAACGTTGCAAATCCACTTATAAAAAGAATTGGTCAACATATTTCACTACACTGTAGCACCCTCCGGTCCTGAAGATGCTACAGTGTATTGAAATATGTTGACCAATTTATTTATGTGTGTATTTTATATAAAATACAATACCAATGCCAATAAATTTACCAATAAATTTATATATGTGGATTTGAAAAGTTTTCCTTCCATAACCTACGATGGAATTCCACAATGTATCGGCCGCCACCATCTCTTTCACACTCAAAAATGAGCTATAGACTCTGGCGCTAAAATAATTTATCATCATCATTATCTGTGTTTTCCCATTAGTGGACTTAAGTGAGGTGCTATTAGTAACTACTAAAATTATCCTTCACTTCCCCGTAAACATAATTTTTCAAACCCATATTTAAGGTTTGCTTGTTTACACTTTTGTTCACTATTTAATATTTTCTCTTTCTGTCTCTCACAGAATTCCGTTTCTTAATGCACTCTTCGACATTCCCGCCCCTCTTAATACTCCTGCCATCCATTTGTCCTATCTTCTCATTTTTTTAAGGACTTCTTCCCTACCACGTCGAACACATATTCGTTTCGCTTTCCGTTCCTTTTGTATTCTCCACGTTAAAATTCCGAAATATTCCAATCTGTTCCGATCCTCGGTATTCTCAGTAACCGGGTTTCTGACCCAGATAATAATTTGGAGAATCGCATCACTTTTATATCATGGTGATTTCAGTGTGCATGGTGCAGTGAGGTACCCTCAATGAATTCAATAAGGACTGCAGTCGCTAGATTAATCAGCCTGGTCATCCTCGAATGTCACTAATTTAATTAGCTTCACACTAAATTCTTCCCCACCCATTCCTTCCTAAACTTCTCTTATCGTTGCTTCCACGTGTGTATTAAGTAGATGGTGCGTCAACGAAAGATCTTACTTTTCAGTCTGACACTGTCCATCCCAGCCCTGCATCGCTGTCACATTCCTAGCTTTCTTACAAATCTCCTCCAGTCCATTCCTATAATTTACATTCAATCACAGTCCAAGTGAAATGGAACGATTGGTCGTTATAGCCTACAGCCCCCCTTACTATAATGAAAAATTTACCAATCCAAGGAGTTCCTGTTAGTATTTCAGGAAAGAATAAATATGTTGACACATGTAATTTATGTCGGTGGAAGATTAAAGGGTTCCTGAGACATGCTGTTAGGTTGTCAATTCCTTTTTCAAACAGGGACACTTTCCCGATCCCTGACGTTTTACATGTTTCAATTGTTCTCTGAAAAAAACGGCATAACTTCATCCCATACCGTTATCCAGAGAACTTTTTAAATTTAAATTGACTTAAACATAATTTATCAACTAACTTGGTTGCACCGCTCATGACGTTTCATTCTTTCCTGCAGGCGGAACGGCGGCGTCTCAGGAAGACTCCTCAGCAACGGCCGTCCGAGGGTGCCCAGGATATTCCGAAAACTGTCATGTCACGTCCCGCAAGAGGATCTACTTCAATCCAGAATGACGGCGGAGGAATCTCTTTTGGTGTCTGCTAGATTGAAAATGCCCCCTGCCCTGGCCAAATCGGAGGAGCACCGCGCCACGGTCGTAAGCATCTCTCCCCCGCCAAGACCTCTTAAGTGGGCTCCCCACCCCTTAGTGAAATTTGGTGAGTGTCTCAATGCTGGTCTACAGTTTCTCCTTTAGGGAAATCAAGGAAGTTTTGAATCTGTTAATTCTGTCCCTTTTTTCCAGTTTATCTCATCCAAAAGACCTTTGTATCACAACGACAATGGCAGTTGGACATTTTCGACTGTTAGAGCGCTTATATTTTGTTAATTTATCCATTGCCACTTTTAAAGTAAACACACTTCTATTGGTAATTTTTCAAGTGCTGATATTTCATGCACAACTACCGTTTGTTGTTTACGTCTTTTTTTGGATTTCGAAAATAAACAATTCAATTAAAATCATTTACCTGGACTCAACAACAATGTGGCTCGAGTTCACTGTTAAATAATGCAGACCGAAAGATAATTAAGGATAATCAAGTACTTTCACTCCTATCTTACCTTTCTTCCATTCTTCTTGGAAAATCTACTACGCAAAATACAGCTGCCTCGTGTTACAGCGACATAAACCAGAAATATTACTGTAACTATTTAGAGGTCCCTTTCTGCTTGATATTCTGCTTTTTTCATTAGAAGTTGATGTTGGAATCTGATAAGTAATCGTACTTGTAACTTACTTATTAAAAATCAATGATCACTGAGTTACATGTTTTCACATTGTTAATCATACAGAATAAAATAAGTTACTAAAACCAAGCACCCTATAGAATATTAATAATTGGTTCTAAAAATGGACTTCGAAGTTTCAGTAATATTTTATTGATGGGCTCCATAAAGACGAATTATTATTGGTATTAGAATATTTTCATGGAGTTTTATATTTAGTTCAACTATACAGTCATCCCTTTTTTATAATTTACTTGGATATCGCTTCTAAACTAAGTTTGGAGGAAACGCTTGAGGTGTTAGACTTTGTTTTGTGCACCTAAGTTCTGACTGTCGTTGAAACGTTCAGAGACGGGCAAAGACAAGCGCCCCAAAATCAGATATATAAAAAGTTTAACTTATTGTGATCATCATGGCTAGTTTGATTTCCTAAACCTCAATAAATAGAATTATTCAAAATTAACTGAGGCCCTTCGATCACTTTTTAGCAATGTTTAAATTGCTTGACTTTTATTGTATTTTCAGCAAATATCCTTGGTATTTAGAGTACGTTTAAGATCTGAATGTTTTGTTGAACATGTAGACCTGTTTTTTATTTTGATGATTAATAAGTAGTGTTAACCATCGGGGGTCATAAGACATTATTTTCTATTTGTAACCACGTTATTGCGTATTAATAAAAAAAATTCAGTTTCACAACTGAGCTGTTCATCATAAAATTCAAGGGATTTTCGCATCTTGAATTACCAATAAAAATCGATTAAACATTCATTACTTTACAAGTGCACCCAGACGGGTATAAAATTCGTTTCATTCGAATACAACTCAATTCGGAGAATTTTTCTTGCGATGGACCAACATGTACGTAATTTTATAGTCATTCTATATTATAATATTTTCATGCAATTTTATATTTATTTCAACTATACAGTCATCCCTTTTTTATAATTTACTTGGATATCGCTTCTAAACTAAGTTTGGGGGAAACGCTTGAGGTGTTAGACTTTGTTTTGTGCACCTAAGTTTTTTTAGTAATTCTTCAGAAACACGAGGTGACGCACTTTTCCTAAAGTGACGATATCTCTGTTAGAGCGACCCTTATTAAACACTTAATAGTACATTCAGGTTTCCGCAGTTGTTCAATTCAGTCACGTTTATCCTTGTTTTTGTCTGGAGTGGGGGATCAGAGTCGCAATCTCTGAAGTGAAGACTGAATTCTGAATTCTATGAATGGCTAGGAATGGGTCAAGGACCCGCCCTCAGACGTGCATGAGAACTTTCCCCGTTCATGATGCATCTTTTTTGTGTCTTGCGAGAGAAAAAAATGCGCTGCAACAAGTTAATTCGGGAAAGACATTCCCGTTTCGCATGCATTCACTTGATTTTGCCTGCACGAGTGTCGTCTGCCACGGGTACTCTCTGCATCCTGCCGCGTGACTAATGTTTAAATCACTTGCTTACCTCTATCCTTTCCAAAATCATTGTTATTCAGTCCCACATACAAATCTATTTCTGTCAATGACGAGGATGTCCGTCGACATTCAAAGTGTTTCTTCTAGGTTAAAGGTGTCCTGAAAACCCTTGGACTTCTAAAATGCAAAGACACGATGGTGGAGGAACTCTCTGGGGGACAGAGGAAGAGGCTGTCTATCGCCCTTGAGCTGGTTAGCAACCCATCCGTGTTTTTTCTGGATGAGCCCACAACGTAAGACATTTTTATTTTCCTTCTTCATGTAAAAATCACATACAAATTTTATTCGTGGAATTGATAGCCGTCATTGTCAAAAATACATGAAGGAGGTGTGCATTGTGGTAGTTTGAAAGACTTGGTTCATGTATGTAATAGTTAGAGACATGCAGATTTGAGATGTAAAGCGGATGGGAAAGATATGGTGCAACGTATATTGCAAATTTAATTAAATATTTTTTGATTAAATTAAATATTATTAAGTCCATTTTGGATTAACAGTCCTTTTTATAAATTTATTTAAGAGAATCATGTAAAAAGTTCCTCTTCTGGGCAATTTTGAACCTAAAAAATCTCAATTGAGACTGAGATTTCTAACAAATCCGCAAAATAAATATTTTGGAACAGACTGTTGCTCTTCGCCGGTGGCAAAAAGTTTGAGCTTTAAAAGTTGAAAAATCAAAACAATGACGATATTAATCCACTGCTGCTCCCAAATTGTTATTTATGTTATTATTGTTATTTAGTCCTTGTTACTGTTTCTGACGTGCTTTCAAATAAATTAATAAAATAGTGACTAATGAGACCTCAAGGAGAGCTGCGGTTGGGTTTCAACGTCCCCATAATATAAGTTAGACACAAAACGCCACTCAGACTTCTTCGCCCCCCACTCCATCCGCAGTGGGCGGTAGAGGCTCCTTGAATCTGTCTAGGGAATCGGTCAATCAACTTCCTTGCATTAAAAAAAAGCATTTATCTGCCTTACACTTTATTGAATTCTTTTAAAAATGTTTGTTGCATTTAAGACATGGTTCTATGCATATAACAATATAATTCTTGACGATGGATTTGTGTGGGAAAAGGGCCTCAATCTCATTCCTATGAAGGCTATTAATGATAATTATTAATGTTGTTTCGACGGGTTGATATATGGTGTCCACTGTTGTGTGATCGTTGTGTTCTGTTGACTACACCGGCGACCGTTCTCCCTCAAGCGGTTTGGACTCGGTGGCCATGAGGGACTGCGT
>WURS02455083.1:0-5000 GCA_011762765.2 Rhinocypha anisoptera
AGAGAGGAGAGAGAGAAATTTTGTACACAGAAAAGTGTCACTATTATTATTATTATATATATCATTATGATATATTATTATTATATAATATAAAATATTTAAACACCAAAAAATTAATTAAATTAACAAAATGGTGATTCACTAAAACCCAAACAAACACACACAATATTTGGCATTATTATTTTTTAATTTTTGTGATTGTGATATAAATTAAATAATTTATATAAATGTGTAAAAAATTGGCAAGTGTGATTTTAAAAGTGGAAAAAACATAAATGTTTAAAAGAAAGACAAAAAATGCATGAATGAAAAATATGAAAAATTCCTAGATTTACAAAAAAATATTTAAAATAATAAAATCAAGAATTGAGCTGATTGGTTTACACAAAATAAATCGAAATATAAAGTTCCTAATAAATAAACAAAAAAGAGTTCCAAAAGTGATGTATATGACAGTGATGTTATGTGTGTATACCTTTTGATCAATTTTGTGAGAGTGAGAAAGAGAGAGAGAGAAAATGAGAGAGAATGAGAGAGAGAAAATGAGAGAGAGAAAATGAGAGAGAGAAAATGAGAAAGAGAGAGAGAGTGAGAAGAGATTGAAATAATAAGTAAATATAAAATGTGTTGTGTAAAGCAGATCACAGATTTACAAAAATGAGAAACGTATATCGTAGGAAGAAAGAAGATTATTAATCACAGTTAAAACGCTAAATCATCATAAAATAATAATAAATGTTGTAAAGCGTTTAAGTCATCAGTTTTTGTTGTTGTTGTTGTAAAAAAGTTGATTATTGCAATGTAAGTGGTCAATTTGTTTTGCTGTTCTTATAAAATAATCTATCTAAAAATCAAGTATAATTTTAGAAGCTTTTTGGTAAAATTTGAGATTTTTCTGGACCCTGTAGATAATCTGCGAGATTTTAAATGGGAATCAACTAAAAATAAACAATTTTCAAGCAAATAATAAGCCTAGAAAACCACGTTTAAAATGTTTTAAACTTAACCAACAGATGGCGCTTTTATGATAACTTATTATTTATAGACATCAAGTACTTATTACACCACAAAACTTCTTTTGATGGTAAATCATACTTTTAGGTAAATAGAGCTGTTAACGGAGGTCTGAATGAAAATTGCTCTAAAACACAGTGAAAGTTAATTAGATTCTCCCGTTCTCCGCTAGGTGGCGACCAGTTTATGGCAGTTAACAATCAAACATTTTTACCCAGATTCCCGTTAACAACTCTAAGATGTAGGTAACACTATCTGTTGGCTAAGTTTAGAACACTCCAAAACGTGGAACTTGAGAAAGCTTTTATATATGCTTGCTCCCTTATTACTATTTACCCAGAGGGTAAGTGTAATCATAACTCTGAAAAATTTCTCAAATTTTTTCCAAAAAGTTTTCAAAAATTATCCTTAATTTTCTCTTCTAGATAGAAGCAAGTATCCATATTGACACAGCTTATTTGTTTAGACATGTTGAGGTCCGTTGGGTCCGGGAGAGAAAAAGTGAAAGTCATCATAGGCATCCGAGTTGTCCGTTGACCCGTGGTGGTGAACATCGACAAAGATGTTACGTTTGTTCTGGAAGCCCGCTCCTGGCAGTGGGGGCGGCGGTGGCGGAAATGCCGGCGATTTGGCGGTGCTACCCGACTTGCCCGACTGGTTACTTCCGGTTGTGTTGTTACTACACACACCGGCAAAACTCTGCATCGGCGTTGAGGTTTGAAAGTTCTTCTGGAATGGCAGTGTCTCGTAGGCGGACGAGTCTAAATCGACAATCGCTTCGTCCTCTTCCGGAATTGGACTCTGGTGTTGGGCCCAGAGAACCCCAGTGGGACCACCGATCGGTGGCCTGGCCAACAGTGGCCTACCCTTCTCACTGGAGGTATCCGAGTAACGGAAAGAGAGCGAACTTTCTTCGGAAACCAAACTTTGCGTGCTTCGGTTATCCCGAGCTCCACTTGAGGATGCAAACGAGGATCCCGCACCGGAAGTACCCGGAATCGGAGTCAAATACTGAAAACCTTTTCCAGGGCCCACCGCCAAGGTTCCCGCGTACACACTGGACGCCGCTTTGTACGCCTTCATCTGTGACTTGCGGTCATCGACACGAATGTAGACATAGGCGCCCACGCATGCGCAGACAATCACCACCACCGCGCACATCACTGGGACAATGAACGACAACCGGAAGTAGGGTGGCACTTGCTGGGCATAGCTGGCCAGTGTGGGATACGCTTGGTACAGGGTTGGCACCGCTGGCGACACCTGGTAGGGTTCCACCTGGACACTGTTCGCATTGAGCATGTTCACCATTGGAACTAGACAAGGAATGAATTAACGAAATTAGACATAACATTTCAAACAACCAAAGAATATTCATCATGTATTATAAATTTGATAGTCTACTAAAATTAATCTCCTATACATTCGTGATTTCCTATGTTCTGTCATTTTTGGTATTCTGTCACTCACGTTTTTGTACTGTGAGAGTTACGCTACTTCAATCGATTCAAATCTAACTTTGGTTGTTGTGATTCGAATTCAACTTTCTATGTTACGATTCGAAACTTATTTCGTTTGATTCGTATTTGATTCGTTTCGATTCGAATATTGTGCATAACTCTTCGGATTCTGATTCAATTTGATTCAAACTTTTAAAAAAATAGAATCATTAACTTAAAAAACACGTTCATTTATAATTATTAGGTATTGGCCTGAAAGTGTGACACTCCTTTTATATACTTTCAATTAAACTAACCCTCAATGTTGTCACACTTTTCCGCCAATTTATATCAATCAAATGTATGTATTATATTGCTCAATCCAACAAGAAAACCTACTGTCACCCTCGGTGCGAACGGTGATAGTATCACTGGGTTCCGACATGGCAGACATGTCCCCCATGGCTCGCATGTAGACATGGTAGATGGTACCGCGGTGTAGACCGGTCAGCCGATACGTGAAACCAGTGCCATCCTCGTCGGGCACTAAGAGTGCCTTCGATACCTCCATCTCCATCCAGGTGGCTCGCTTCTCCTCACGGTAGTACAGTACGTAGTCTATGGATGGGATGGAAGAGATAGAGAGATGGAATTAGTACAAATGAGAAAAAGAAGATAAAGAGGTGGAGTGTAATCAGTAAACAAAATAAAGAGAATAAACGAAAAAAGAGAATTAAATGAATAAAGAGAAATAGAGGGGGGAGAAAGGTAAACGAAATAGAGAATATACGAAAAGAATAGGGGAAACGAAATAGAGAATATACGAAAGAGAGTGAGAGAGATAAACGAAAGAGAGAATATACGAAAAAAGAGAGAAAGGTGAGTAAAGCGAGAGAGAGAGATTGAATAAGAAAAAACAATCAATCAACGGGAAAACAATCTAAAGAAGTGGAAAAGAGTCACACTAATCCCTTAAATACACTTAGAAAAATGTGAAAGAAAAGAAATCAAGTGAGAGTAAATGAGAGAGAGAGAGAGAGACAAAAAACCGAAAGTAAGTAAGTGCGAAACACTAATAAGAAATAGTGACAAGATAGAGGATATAATAAAAAAATAGGTAAAAGAAGAGTAAGGCGACAAAAACTCACGGCTAATGTCTTCGGATCCTCTTTGGTCCCAACGCAGTTGGATCGAATTCTCCTTGCTCTCCATCACCTGGATTGTAGGCTTCGGCGGGGGGTCTAGGGAGAAAGGGAGAGCGAAGAGAGAGAGAAAAAAAGAGAGCGATAGAGAGAAAGAGAGAGAGAGAAATAGATGTAGGTGAGAGAGACAAATATAGGAGAGAGAAATGAGAGAGAGAGAGGTGAGAGAGACAAAGGTAGGTGAGAGAAACAAAGATAGGAGAGAGAGACAAAGGAGAAAGAGGGGAGAAGTGAGAGAAAGATAAATGTAGATAAAAGAAACAAAAGTAGAAGAGAGAGGTAATAGAGAGAAAGAAAGAGACAAAGGATAGAGAGGTGAGAAGTGAGAGAGAGAGAGATAAATGTAGATGAGAAAGACAAAGGTAGGAGAGAGAAGTTAGAGAGAGAGATGTCGAAGGCGAGAGAGAGAGAAGGAGAAAGGTAAGAGAGAGGGGTAAGAGAGAGAGAGAGAGAGAGAGAGAGGTAAGATAGAGAGAGAGAAAGAGGGAGAGATAACGTTAGTAATTCCATCATGACAAGTTAAGTAGGAAGAAGAAGAAGAAAAAACTCCCCTACTGTGTGAAGAGAGTTCATCTTCTTCTTAATCTAGATCCACTCAACTCAACTCAACTTACCTCGTGCTGCAGTGGAAACACGAATCTCCTGGGAACTCGGTCCCTCGCCTTGTCCGTTGAAAGCTTTGATCACGATGCTAAAGTGAATGTGAGAGGGAGAAAAAGAAAGAATTAGCAATCAAGCCCATATATGAGTAAGTTTAATAAAACATGACAAAGTGTCTCAAAGTACATCACATTATAAAATTAAATTTAAAGTACTCCTATTTGATACTATAGTGAGGAACTTTAATTTTTCAAAGTTTAAATTTTTTATAATTTTAAAAAATCAATTTAATTATTTTTTAATAATTTAAAATTCAAAGAAAGAATTATAAAAAAACTTCTATCATTATATTATTATTATTATTATTTTATTATATAATCAACATAATTATCTTTTGAAATTCAAGGAAATGTTTTTTGTATTAGAATAAAAAATTCAATTAACATAAGAGAATTTGAAAGAACAAATATTGATCTTGAAAGAAAGCTTGATAAAGTTGGAACGTCAACTTCTTGGAACCAGAATTCTTTATTTTCACTCACTTTCTCTCCCTCTCTCTCTCTCTCTCTCTCTTTCCCAGTACACCTTTCACCCGACCAAAAAATATATATATGCATCACATGTATTATAATCATGGTAAAATCATGAGTGAGTCATTTCTCCCCAAAGAGGTAACGATTTGAGGTCACGAACAAAGGTTATATAACATAATAAATATTATTATATAATATAATAAAAATAAACT